>JAQIUQ010007347.1:30000-76750 GCA_030378365.1 Hybognathus amarus | reverse complement strand
GCGTTGCATACAAAATGGAGGCAGATTTGAATGCCTTTTCGCCATTCCATGTGACCGAAAATAAAAGAGAGGTCGTTTCGAATGGAGGAGGGAAGGGTAATGTATTTGATGAAAGATTATAAGGTTATGTGAATTTAAAAAAAAATAATGAAGCGCACAGATAAATAATTTATATAAAACAATACAATAATACAATAAAATTTTGTCGAACTTTAAGATTGAGCCACTGTAGTCACTCTGACTATTTTAACGATGTCTTTCATATCTTTTGGGCTGGCCAGTTAAGATCCCTTAAGAAGCCTATGGAGGAGTGATCCAGCTCTCTTATTTAATCAAAAATATCTTAATTTGTGTTCCGAAAGATGAGCGAAAAGTCTCACAGGGTTGAAACAACATGAGGGTGAGTAAATACTGACAGAATTTTCATTTTTGGGTGAACTAACCCTTTAAGATCTCGACCCTGATGCATACAACAAAAAACATTTTTTAAATATGAAAACACTATCCATCCATTAATCTATTGATTCATCTACAATCGCAGATTGGTGTGTCTGATGAAGGGCTTGGGCCCGAAACATTACATGTGGTGAGCAACGATTAAAATAGCTTTGGAGCATTTTCTGGTGTGCGACTCATTGTTTACTTTTCCATCTACAATAGCATCCATCTATAACTACGTCTGTTTATCCATATTGCTAATGCTACATTCAAGTTACAAGTCATTTTCAAGTAAAATTGTATTTTCTTATATTAATTTTAATTCTGCATCCTGTTTGCCAACTCAGCTAAAACTCAATTCAAATTCTGGAATTAAGTTAAAATAGAAAAAGGCATTTTCAATTCAATACTGAATGGTGCACAAAGCCAGAGTGATCGTGAAATTTCACTGAGAGCTCCTCATCTTCCACTTGACTTTTTAAACAACGTGTGAAACACTGTGCCGAAGCCCCTGTTAAAACCGAGGGACACTTCATATGCCCATCAGGGGCCACAGCTTTTGAAAACACAGCTGCCTAAGAGGACAGACACATGTGGAGTGGGTATGCGTGTGCGGCTCTCCCAGATTCCCAGGAGACGGGGTTCAGCTGCCACACACAGCCCCAGACCGCTACACTGTTTGTGCTGTTTGCTTGCCGATCACAAGGATTCCACCTACTGAGACTTCGAGAGGTTGCAGCCGAACTCGTTTGCTTCTCCGGAAAAGCAGATGTGAGAAGCATTTCTTTATTTGCTTACTTATTTTTATCCATTCAAAGGGTGGCATAGTGGGGGGTTCAAAATGAGTGTCACATGACTAGAACCACTTGAAAAGACTCTGATGGCATGATATTCTACATTCAACATAATCTCTCAGATCTCATCAAAAATATCTTCATTTGTTTTCTGAAGATCGACAAAAGTCTTACATATTACACAACACACTACAACTATGCATACACAAAATGACACAAATCCACAAGTAAAATATTTAAGTTATGCGTTAATCAAAATGTATAAATCACACTGTGAATAGGCTCTTCCTTAATGCACTAACAGACAATTAATAGTAATATAATGAGTTTGCAATATTGTATTACGATAAAGAACTCAACTGAAATATTATTTGAGCGATTGGCCGTTTCCATATGCTGTTCTGGCTTAATGTTTATTCATTTCAATTAATATCTAAAATGTTTGAACATTTGGTTTAATTTTACACATTTACAAAAAAAAAAAACGTAAATGCCAAATTCCTTCCTTATAATAAAAAAATGCAACATACTGAATGCATGAATGGTTTAAATAAGCAGGGTATGGTTCAGAGAACATGATGTTCTGTGAACATGGCAAGTACCCGTTAAAACACACCTGTGCTAACTCATTAATTATGATCCACGTTCCTTGATGATCTTAGCTAACTGGCTGTCAGCTCTCAAAAACCACTCATGAATGCATCCCAGAAGTTTCTGACGCTGAAGTCAGAGCTGTTAGCCATTCTCACCAGGCGCAAGTTCTAGACTATCAATCAACGGATTTCATAAAGAAGAAAACACTCATTTAAGCTACATACTCAGTTCAAGTTCACGTTCATGATGGCCTACGAGAATCACCACCACATGAGGTCTCAAGCAGGAGCACAAGCCTTCCAGCACACATTATCCACAAACACAACGCTGACCCTGTTGACCTCTGTGCCCCATGAAACTTCCCTTTGTGAGCAGGAAGTCATTTTGTCCTGAGTTCATTGACTCACCTGCTTCTGCTTCTGCTATGCAATGGCTATTTTTTCCATTGAAACAGCAAAGCCAACTCTTAAAACATAGAGTTTGTGTTTATTCAGCTTCCCTTGTCGGAGTCGGCCCACGTGAGCTGGGCGTGGCAGTGGGCCACATGGTGCCTGAGGCAGAGTGGCACTCTGAGAGGCCCACAGCTGCCAGAGCCCATACCCACCCCCGAGCACCCCGGCTGGAACGGCAGAGAAAACAACGGTTCCATGGAGAGCAAGGATTAAGAAAACATACACAGAGGATCTTTGAAGTAGGGCGAAGACTTGCCGATGGGCAGCTATATGAAAGAGAGGGAAATTTTGGGGAGCTCAGTGTGGAAAGAACAGAAGAAAAACACAAAAGACAGTGATGAGTCTAGAAAGTTACAGTGTTTGCTGCATGTGGCTCCCAGAACGCGCTGCCGTCAAATTCAAAAACTCAGTCTTTCGCTTCAATCAACCCAATCAGGAGCCGTCATCAACATTTTAAGAAAATTCTCACAACAGAGACATACTTGCACCTCTTTCATCACAAAAAAGGAAACACCATCTCTCTGTACATTCACAGCTGCACTAAATAGAGCACTCAAAGAATTCTTGCATATGATCGCATGACATTCTTGTTTTGTCTTAACCATTTTCTGGACATCCAATTAAATTCACTGCCCACTGGGGTCTGAAACAAGACACCAGTACCTCATTGACCCCTGTTGGTGTCTGAATGGCAGTCATTCCCAAAGGCTGGCTCTCACAAGTGTGTCGCCGGGAGATTTTGTATGGGTCTGCCAAGCTCTGAGCACCATCTTTCAGTGAGTAAAGCTGTGTTCCAACGCCCCGACCAGCCCTGAGGAAAACGTTTTACAGTCCGAGTATTTCAGCAGTTCTGTAATGTGTGTTCCCGCATTTCTGCTTCCAATACTCAGCCGACATTATACTCATTCGTCTAGATCCCACCATTCCCTTTCCATGATTGGCTCAAAACTGTTGTGCAATCCCGTGTGCCGAAGCTGCATTTCTCTGGATTTGGCTCACTTGGAAGTGGGCTCCCAGGCATAAGGCGTCGGAGGGGAGGCGTGCTGCGGGGGCTGCAGCCCCCCTCGTCATAGCATCAGCCCCCCTGGTGAGGGGCTGTGGTGGTGGACTATAATAAATATTATAGCTATAAAAACGTGAGAAAAAAAGTAAAATAGACAAAAGATACGGTGTTTGATATGGGATAAAAAATAATGGGCAGTGTATAAGATATAAACTAATGATTAATTATTTTAATATTTCGTGAATCGTCATATACTGACGCCTGCGCGCGCCTCCTCCTCAGTCTGCTTCCGTAACCTGACACTCGTTCGAATCTCTCTTGTTCGGAGATTCATCAGAAACACACCAGAACGCAAGGCCATGTTTGGTGCACTTTAAATAGAGGTAAGAAATGGTTTTAAATCCCTTATAGGCCTACTGCCGCCAAGCATTTTAGCTTTATTTATTTCTGTATTCTGTTGCCTATTCATCGTCGTCCTGAGGCTAACATTGGGCAGCCCATCACTAAATAATATGCATGTATAGTGATTAAATATGACATTAGTTACATTTTTATTTTTCAGATAATTTCTGAAAAATAAAAATGTAACTGTCATATTATTAGTTACTGTTCTCACATATTATCACAACCCGTTCTCAGTGGCGTTTTCTACCGGATGCCAAGGGAAGTCAGGCATCCAATCTCGTCCGACAATCACTATTATCGTAAATAAAACATTTTATTTGACACACAGTGATATTTGTGTTTGGCCTCTCATTTTACGTGATTGATTATTGATGAAGCGTGATCAATGGACAGCGTAGGCACAAGCTGAGTTTCGGCGCCCCCAAGTTCACGTGCAATGCAAGTGATTGTGCCAGCGCCTTATTATTCTGCTAGATATTTGCTTCTTATTTATTAAATACAGGCAATTGGTTGATAACACATTGATCAAAATTAAGATATTTATATTAAACGAAAATCTTTTAAAAGAGTCTTTCTACAAAAACAAAACACAATGAAGTGAGTGGTTAAAATCATGTCTCTCATGATGCATCTTTCTCATGCTGCATGCTCACTTTCATAATCAACATTGATTAAATAAAAAAAAACATTAGTCTATAATATTTAAACAAATATGATACTAAATATATTTACTTTATTGGCTACAACACGTAACGTATACTGTACAGAGAAATTTCATGTTTTTTTGTCATAATGACGTCATATTTTTCAACCCAGCCCTCAGCCCCCCTCGCCTGAAACAGCTTCCCTGCTGTCTCTCGTTGCTCAGAACAACAACAGAAAACAAATAGCACTGGTTCTTCACTAGTTTACTTTGAACTAGGCAGCACGGCCCAGTGGATAGACGTGAAACGCAAAGCTTAAAGGAGTTGCGCTACTCCGTCTCTGGACACTATTATTTAACAGCGTTGCGACATCCAGCTAAGCGTTTCCAGTCCCACTCCTTTCCCCTATACAAACCACAAATCACTCAAATGCATCTCAACCTAGTTTAAGTCAGAATTAAACAGCCTTACATCTGAACACTGCACTGATGAGGTAAATAGTAGAAACATGAAGAAACTTAGAAGACTACAAATGCCCTATCACTCATACAAACATTTATGTAATAGCCAATGTAATACATTTACCATGGTTTGGGCATAAGTGTGGAATATTTAAATTGAATACTATATTATAGTCATTTATAGTGCTTAATATTCATTAGAGGTAGGCAGGAACACATAATTGTGTGTATAGTTTTTTACCTGTTTAGGCATTTTTTATACAGTGGTAGTGAGCATGCGTTACAAACGTCTCACAGTCAGGATATTTTAATTTAAGCCTATAATAATTATTATAGTAAATTGTGTACACTGAAGTAATATGAAAACAATGAGATGCCCTGTCAACTTTTCCCTTTCTCATTTCACCTCTGCATTTCGCTTATTGTCAAAAACAGGTTAATAAAAAAATTGTGCTTTGTCAAATATCTGTATCTCTTTTAAATAGTTAACTGGAAGCTTAACTGACCTTAAAAATGGTCATACATATTTTGTTAATGCATAAATTCTCTTCGTGATATATGAACTATATGGGCCTAATGTTTATTGGGTCACAAGGATTTATCGACTTTAAAATGTGGGTCCCAGAAAAAAAGTTTGGGAAACACTGTTCTATGGAAACAAAGTCATATTTGGAATGACATGAGGGTTAGTTAGAATTTTTTTACTGGCCTGTCCATCTCAAATGGTTTCAAACTGTCACAATGAGCCCAAGAAAGCCCAGTTCAAGTGGAATATGTGCTATAGTTTCCCTATATGAATGTGAAACATATAAAGTCCTCTTGCTTTTGTGAAGGTTGTGGTTTCGGTATGTATAATGACCTCTATTAGAGATGATGGATGTGTTGTTTTCGCAGTGTGTTCGTATTTTCCTCGCTCAGATCAGCCGTTTTAATTGCCTGCAGTGTGTTGTGAGCAGGGAAATGAACGGAAATATCTGGATGTGGCTGGTTTTGCGTAGATGTCGTGGCAACCAGCTGTTTCCAGTTGATCATAATTTGTTCAGCGTTTTGAGTAAGGCCCTGCAAGTTCACCCTCCACCAAAATATTTGTTGGCTTTTTGCTTTCAAAGTAAATATAACTTCTTGTAAAGAAGACCATTCTGTTTTTGGAAGCCTCTTATTCATGTGCTTTTTGCTGATGTCTGCATGTGTTTGCAGAGTTTGTTTCCTCTGTAGTTTTAATTGTTCTCAGTTGTGCAATGGTGAACAGGTGGAATAAATGCTTTACATAAACACTAGCACCAGCTCATTTCAGTCTGACTTATGGCAGAAAAGATGGTTTGAGACTGTCAAGGTCCCTAAGAGCCCTTACCAAAACACACCAGAGTGCACTCCTACATAAACATACTCTCTCCCTCCTTCCCAATCTGTTTCACTCATTTTCTATCTATCTATCTATCTATCTATCTATCTATCTCATCTATCTATCACTGAATTTGAGTTTAATTTGAACTGAAGTATACTGAAAGTAGAATCAAAATAAGTTTAACTTCAACAAATCATGCATTAAAAGCAAGACAATTCTTCAAATCTGATTTCTGCCAATTATTATTGATTTAAAAAAAGTCCATGCATATTAGAAAATGGCGGCAGGCTAAACAAATGGGTTTTCCAAAGTCCTTATGTTTATAGAATCAATTCCTTCAAGCGACAAGCAATCATTACTTTTACTTATTTATTTAGGGGTTCATTTTCAAGAGAATTGTTCGTATATGATGACCTTGAACAGATGCTTGTGTATAACTATGTGTTTGGCTGAAAGATTTACCTCACTCTTGAGAACAGTTTACACCAACAAGATGTGAGAAGAGGGGCCAATGAAAGATAAAAAACCACCATTGAATTCCAAGCCCAGAGTACTTAACATGTAATGTTCCAGCTAAGATTAGCAATGTTTTCAATAGCGTCTGAGCATCAGTTTAACGCCTGCTGCTTCTAATTAAGGATCATGTTCCCACACGGAAAGTGAAAAGGACAGACTAGAATCTGGAGTAAACCAGTCAAAGACACATGCACCCAAGATCATAAGAACGAGTTTGAAATGGGCACCAACCATGAGATAGTGGTGCAACAAAAACTAACAATACTCAACTAATACATGCCTTTCAGACCACAGATCAGCTGTGCTTGACCTGAAGAATGGTCAATTTCTCTGAACTTGACTGTAGTTTTTTGGCTGAAATTCCATTATTATTGTTAACAAAATCTAAAATGAAACTGAAGTTGGCATCAAACAGAAGCAATGATTGCATCTTCCCGTTTGTGACATATTTATGAAAAAAAAGTTGTTTTTAAACAAGACAAAAAATGCAGGGTGGGACTCAATTTTATCCATCGAGAATTGACTGGATCGTTGAGTGAAAGGTTGCTAAAGAAGAGGTCCAATAAAGTTCAAAAAGATAAAGTCCAATTCTGAGGGGAATGAGTTTATATCTCACAATGCTAACTTCATAACTCACAATGAGGGGAAAGAAAGTCTGAATTGTGAGATGTAAACTCGCAATTGCGAGGAAATAGTCAGAAGTGTGAGTTAAAAAGTCGCAATTGCGAGGAAAAAAAAGTCAGAAGTGTGTTAAAAAGTCGCAATTGTGAGGAAATAAAGTCAGAAGTGTGTTAAAGTCGCAATTGCGAGGAAATAGTCAGAAGTGCAAGTTAAAAAGTTGCAATTAACTTATTTATTAGTTTTTATAACTAAAGCTAAAAATTAGTGAACTAAACTGAAAAGACAAATTGGAACTATGATAACTCGTAGAAAATCAGTACACAACATAGTCCTGAAGCTACAGTAAGCACGATTACTGTATAGCATGGTTTAAATCAAAGCTCTAAAATGGGACAAAAACAAACAATTCATTCATTTTTTGTTCTCAAAGTTTGAATTGAAAACTGTATTTAGTGAAATTGACCAAATCTGCCATTTCTGTTTTTGTGGATATGCATTTCCAACTTTGCCATATTTTACAGTAGTTGCAAACCTGCAGCTAAACAGGAGCTGTAATGGTGAGGTATTTCTGTCTGCTATTTCTCAGCTTTGCTTAGTAGAGGAGATACGGTTCTGCAGAGCATCGCTGAGGAGTGATGGCTTACTAGCTGAACTTTTACAGTTTTATAGGTTCTCAGATGTGCCAAATATGTTTCAGATGTGAGAGTCGGTCTTGATCGGAGTCCGTCACCGTCACTCTCTCTCGGTTTAAAGAGGAAGGCTCTGATTTTGTTCGACAGTCTTAGACTCCTGGTATTAGGTTCACTTTTTGGAGACACTTTGATGGGGGATGTCAGTTGTGTCTTATAAATACAAAACATACAACTGTCTAACTTGGCTCTACACTTCCTGTCTGCAGTTTAGCAGAGATATAAATCCCCATTAGATCTACCAGGAAAGCCAAGGGCTTCTCTGCATTAGGTTGTACGTTGTTTTTCGCATGGTTGGATAGTACAACAGTTCAACTTAAACTGTCACCTATGACTATAAACGTGAGAGGAAATATGTCATATTTAAAAAACGTATTAACAGGTCCAGATTGTAAAGTAGTAAAGTTATTGATATGTGAAATAAATAAAACAATGTATTAAACAACTCTTATAATCAGTATTGCTAATACACAATTTCAACAACAGTTGCAAAATCACATATCTAGAAGCCTGTCAGTAAAACTTCTGGCTTCGAAATTCAAAGTAATCTCCGAGTAGAACATATAAAGTGTGAGATTCCACAGTGTCAGCTGCAAGTATTCGTAATTCCCTGGATTTAAAGGATCTTAGGAAGACATCTTCAACCAGCCCTCTCCAAACATCCACAGCGTTTATATGAACTCAGAGGACGCAGTGAAATGTGTCGGTTCCTCTCATGAATCGTGAGGCTGAAATGAGCGGGAACAGTCTGGCTGATGTAAACATGCAGAGGACAAGAGAGCTCATCAGCAGCAGTAGCAGTGCCGTTGTTTTAAATATCGTTGACGCATGTTATTACATGTCCAAGCTGTTGCAGCGGGCGTCTTCTGAACAGTAGCCAGGCAACGTTATACTTCAATATCTCGCTTTTCTTCTTCTTTTCTCAAACTGATAGTTTTGTTCTAAAAGAAATACATGTTTATACTTGCATTTTTCAGTATAATAAAAACTTCTTGATGTCTGATTTTTTTGTAATAAGGTTCATATTTCAGTATTCCCAAATTAGATTAGCAAATGAGTCTAGAGCTCAAAAGGTTTGGGGACTTTTCAGCTGGTTGCTCATGTAGCTAAAGGGCAGCTTGGGCAAGTCTGGGGGATCTTGAAGATCTGAAACCATCTAAGATCATCTTTAACCAGCTTAAGCCTTGTTCACACTACATGATTTTAAAACGTTGGGCTGAACTGTGCAGTTCACACTACATGACTTACTCTCAGTGAAATCAGGAGTGTTCAATTTGTTAAAATGTTCACACAACACAACGTGATTGATCCGCAACAGGAGGTAACGCACTACACCAGCTGACAACAACTATGTCACCCAACGATTCTATCTTGTCTACAAACCACGTTTTGTCACGAAAAATCACTCGATGAGACGAACCGGAAACGTCAGACAGAAATTAGTGCTTCAAACTGGTCACGCATTGATTTGCTCTGAGAAAAAATGCAAAAATAAGATTTACCCAGTGACCTCAACCCAAGCCTTGCTCTGATTGGCTGGAGCTCATGACTCAACATCACTGAGGTTGAGTCGCGCAACAGCACGGGATATCTAGCATGCTAGATGTTTTTCTGGGTTCGGCGTCACATCTGCGAGAAATCTGTGAGCGTCTTTGATGCATTGTTGGCTCTTTCATACTAACAGATTGGCAAGCGTTCATTGTCCGCTAATCCCCGCAATTTGCGCACGATAACACCCTGACCTGTCGGCAAGCTCAACGATTTGCAAATCGGGCTTAAAATTCTGTAGTCTGAACTTGGCTTTAGGTGTTTTGTTTTCCTATCTGGAATGTTGGATCTAGATTCCTTTAACAATGGCGCCCAATCCCGTTACGGAAGTGTTCCGTTTTAACGCTGCTCCAACACAAAATTATCAAGTGTTCCTGCATGAAGATCTTACTTAGCTGGTTTAGTGTATATGTGTTTTATTAGCTTTGGAGCTAAACTTTGCCGGAAGGTAGATCTCCAGGAAAAAGATTGGGCACCACTGGCCTATAGCATCCAGATCGACTGCCTCATGTCAAACTGTTGCTCATGCAACATAAACATGCCTTTTTTACACTTTCAGGCCTCCACTGAAGAATCAGATAAGCAAATTTGTCTCAAACACAGAAACACAGTAAAGATGTGATTGAGCATGCAAAGTGGCTGTTTCCATGAACGCACCTTTATGGGTTGGTTCAATTAGGGTTCAACTCAAGTCAAGCTAAGTGGCAGAATTACAACACCTCAAACACACGTCGAGCACTTCATGTGAAGACACAGAGGCAGCTGAAATATCACTCCATCTGTAATGGCCTGCAAGCAATTAAAATATGGCTATTTTTTAATTTTGCAATTACAGTGATTATATTTTTCTAAAGCCGCTGAAATTGCAATTACCTACAACAACACTGCAACGGTCGCAGCAGAGTTATGTACTCTCTTTTTCTTCTCCCCCACCTCCTCTGAAGCAGTCAAGCACATTGTTTCCTTGCTCGCTGCCAAGAAAATGAGGAACATTTGTGGACAGAAACATAATGCTATAGAAGTCCGAGTGGTAAAGCCAAGCAGAATATCCATCTTAACAGATTCATTTGCACACATACGTTCCCCTTCACACTAGTGCTTTATGGAAATGAAAACAGCAACAATCACCCCTCTGGTCAGATGAGAAACTCGCGGTGACAGAATCTCAATTCATTTACACACACCGGCTCACAGTGTACATAAACAACATCACTCTTTCTAATGTTCTTTCCACTTGGAGCTTGGTAAACCTTGTCTTTGGTGTGCTTGCTAAACTTGCTCCTTGGTTACTTATGATTTATGTCATTTCAGGACCAAAGTGACTAAGTCTGTGATTTAAAGCTTTACAATCGTCTAACTGTGTACTAACATCTGGGCAAGGTCTTGTCATCTTCAGGACATTCTTTTTATTTAAACCAATTCTTATTCTGATGCATAAAGAATGGACCACGCCACTGTACACAGCCTCATAAAATAAATTACTTTCATCCCAGATTGTTAACTTGAACTAACTGAATTATTACAATATACACATCCTTTATCCCTGTACGGTATGTGTCAACATATGCATACATACATATATATACATATACATATATACATATATATATACACACACATGTACATCTTAAAGTTTAAGCATTACCATAAAATGCATTATCGTAAATAAAATGACCAATAATGAGCTGTTGTAGCAGCTGAAATGCTCCCCAAATTGCTTCAGCAAAAACACAATTCTGAATGTTTCGTCTATGCTGGTTTTTATACTGCACCTTTGATCAAGTCAATTAAACATTGTGGTCACTTGATCACCTTTATGTAACAGTCTAGAAGAAAATGTGAACTTTTTCATGTGATAACTGTACAACAATGTTGAAATTGGTTTGTTGGCATATGGTAACTGTGAACTAATGGAATGGCACTAATGCATTTTCTCATTGGGAAATGTTAAATATAGCTGTATCAGTTATATTACATTTATTTGGAAGAGACTTTGCTAAGGCAAGAAATCCTGAAACATGACCACCACTTAAGAATCACAAGCTGAAGTATTGTGACCAAGTCTTGACCAGCACCAGTTCAAGTTAGACAACAGCAGCGTTGGTGAGGGGGTCATGGTGTGGGCTGCTAATAAGGAGCAAGACAAACATTTCAGGCAAGGATATGGACTTAAAATGAACTCTCAAAACTTACTGCCAGATTCTGGAAGATACGTTTTTCAGTGGTACAAGAGGAAGTGCTGCTATAGTCCTTCAAGAGTCACTCTTAACCTATTTACCTACTTGTCTTTTTTTTCAGTCTTCATGTATTTCCGCAACATTTCAGCTTGTGATTCTTAAGTCTGGGTCATGTTTCAAGATTCTTTACATTAAAAAGTCTCTTAGAACCTGACACTTGTACTTCTGGAGATTTAAAGTATTGCGGTTCAGGTGGAAAATGGTGGCACTGGAGAATAAAGAGGTTCCTAAGGGTGCACCGATGGTGTGAGGACCCTATTGGAATTGCTCCATTGCATCATCATGGGCATTTAATATTTTTTGGCTTTTCAGTGCGAGTTGAAAAAAAATATATATATAGGCTGTTTTTACCTATAAAAGTAAAGTGCTTAATAATTATGCACAGAAGATGGAAACACTGTGGACATGGTAAGCAACCATTCTCAGATACTGTAGACTTTAAACGATGTTCAGGGGCCAAAAGTGTGCCAAGAAATATCCCACACACCATTATGCTACCAGCAGCAGCCTGAACCATTGATATAAGATTCATGCTTTCATATTGATTACACCAAATTCTGACCCAGCAGAAATTGGGACTCAGACCAGACAAAATTTTTCCAGTCTTTTATTATCCAATTTTGGTGAGTCTGTGCAAATTGTATTCTCAGTTAACATTTCTCAGCTGACATGATTGTCACCCAGTGTGTCTTCTGCTGCTGTTCAAGGTTCGACATGTTCAGAGATGTTCTTTGGTTACAACAAATGGTTATTTGAGTTACTGTTGCCTTTCTATCAGCTCAAACCTGTCTGGCCATTCTCCTCTGACCTCTGGCATCAACAGTGCATTTTTGCCCACACAGAACTACCACTTACTGGATATTTTCTCTCTTTTGGACCATACTTTGTAAACCCTAGAGATGGTTGTGCGTGAAAATCCCAGTAGATCAGCAGTTTCTAAAATACTCTGACCAGCCACCAACCACAAGTCCACGTTCAAAGTCATTATATATATATATATATATATATATATATATATATATATATATATATATATATATATATATATATATATATATATATATATATATATATATAAAGCTATTTTATGTTGTTGATGTGTAGTGTACAGGGTTGCATGTCGTATTTAAATACAATCAATGTCTACGCAAACTCCGGGCTTACTTTTCATGAGAACAGATAGTTCATGTCAACAGTTAGTGTATACTGAGCACTTCAGCTCACATTCATCCATCTAAACACACAGGACATTATTATAGGGACGAGTAGCCCCGGTTATGAACCAGATGGCCTCCGTCTGTCCTACACCTCTGGATGGATGACCAGCAGTCAAGATTTTCTGTAACACTTCAGACATCTCAGGTCTAATGGCTAATGGTAGTTGTTTGGACTGAAGTGGATGCATTTAGCCTCAGTGTGCTTTCACACACTCCCACACACTCCCGCTTAATTTCTTATCGAGTTTCCCGCCAGGCACTTCAAACGCTCTGTATATTTTTAGTGGAAAGAAATAGGAGTCTTTAGGTTCAAAGTTCAGGGTCAGAGAGCTTTATTTATGTTTAGACGACATTCTTGTTCTAACGTGATGAATTTGTCAGGCTACATCGGTGAACTACTCAAAGGGCCCAAACCAACTATTTCACTTCTAGCACTCTTACATAACCAGATTCAACGTTGTGGTTCAAAAACCCAAAAGGATATTCACCATTTTGGCAGAACCCACAGAATATACAGATCACACCACTGGCTTTTCCCATCAGGGGAAAGCCCAGAGTCTGGGGAATTGGCCCTTCTAAGTATACATTCTAAGTATCAAGGTTAGAATGAGTCACCGTGTGAAGGAGGCGAACTGAGGGCCTCCCTGCTTGGCTGTCATGATGGGGAGATGGAAAAGAAGAATCTGAAAGCCGAGCCACAGCCTGTCAGATCCCGTTCAGGAACGGTCGAGATGAGTTCACCCAGAGTGCCATGGCAGGATCATTTGCGTCAGCTTTATCTGTTCCTCTACCAGGCAAAATATACAAACCATGGCTTTTGCATTCTGTAGTGTCTTTGAACACAAAAAAATATGAACTCAAAAAACAACAATAATGTTGTTTGGAGAACACGAAGGGTTTGCTAATGTGGAGAAACATATCAAAAACAGTACAAGGAACAGACAAACCAAATTGGAAGTGAAATTTTTACTGTTTAAAAGTTTGCCATTGTGATTTTTTTCACTCACCAAGGCTACATTTATTCAATTAAAAAAAAATACAGTAATACTGAGAATTAGAACAATTTAAAATATATTTTAAAGTGTATTACTTATTAATGTGATGGCAAAGCTGAATTTCACATTGTCACATGATCCTTCAGAAATCATTCATAATTAGAAATTTCAAATTAGAAATTATATTTCATAATATGGAAATCTTTTGTAATACTATTCATGTCTTAACTGTCACTTTTGATCAATTTAATGCATAATTGCTAAATAAAAGTAATAATTTCTCATATTTAGTACTAGCAAGGTGCTGTTCTATGAATGTTTAAAATACTTGTTATCTTGTATCTTGCCATCTATATAAAGGTAAAACATGAAGCATTTGTGTGTATATGTAACGGAGGCCAGCTAGTAGTTGCTGTGCGAGTAAACCTCACTCTCCGATCTCAATAGGCGCTCTAGCGACAGACGCTAGAAGCTGCAGTCTTTAGCCTCCTTGTTAGAGCGCCTGACTCTCAAGACGGACACCCGGGTTCGAGGCCCGCTCGGAGCGGGTCGAGTAGAGACCCGGGTGAAGGGGTTGCATTGGTGCCGTGACCCGGATGAGAGTGAGGTTTAGGGGGGTGAGTGTAACGGAGGCCAGCTAGTAGTTGCTGTGCGAGTAAATCTCACTCCCCGATCTCAATAGGCGCTCTAGCGAGAGACGCTAGAGGCAGCAGTCTTTAGCCTCCTTGTTAGAGCGCCAGACTTTCATGCCAGAGACCCGGGTTCGAGGCCCGCTCGGAGTGGGTCGAGTTGGACCCGGGTGTCAGAGGGGTTACATATATAATGGCACAGCTATGGGCAGTGTCCATAAAGTTCAAATGAATTGCATCAAATTGAGTTCACTAAAGAGTGCCCACATAAAATATCTATCGTGGTGCTCAGCTCGGAAACTATGCTGTCATTTAGATTAAGTTTAACACAACAATGCAAGCATTTTAGACTCATCTGTGTATTAATCTCAGCCCCCAAAACTAACAAGTGTTTGCTAATTATATTAGATAATAATTTCATGGATGTATAGACGTCTAAATCAAAGTACAAAAGAAATCTAATATTAAGTTTAAAAGGAGAGAGAGAAAAAAAAGGCCTGATTTGAAGGACAGAACAGGCTTTCCTTGGTAGGTCATATTCTGAGGGCCTAACTTCTCAAGATCCTAAAAAGAACCTCCTAAAGTGAAGACAATAATCACTGACTTTAGTAAAAGAACGTGAAGATACAACTTGTACAAGGTACTCCAGATGATGAATTCCTCATGGGACAGATGGGTAGAAGTTAAGGACGATCTAGCAGATGCTGTGTATGAAGCTCCAGCTTTAAGAGTTGGAAAACCCTCACAAGCAACTAAAATAAGTAAAAGCTTTCTGTACGCTGAGGACGGTCCAACTGGCAAAGGAAGAAAAGACTGAACTAATATGGAGGAAAAGAGAGCATGTGTATTTGATACAGATGTGATTTGTTAGGTCCGCTTTTGTCTGCGTGTTAATAGAAGGAAACGGACACGTTCATTAGATTTCTGACCCTTAGTGGCTACATCTAGTCTTACTGTTTAGATTTTGCTAGTGACACTTGTTTGAGGTAGTAACTCAAAGGCAAATGGTGTCAGTGTGAATGCACCTTGGTGTGGTCTGCAGCTGTTGACCTCCCAGTTCTCCGCATCAGGGAGGCGGAAGAAATCAAACAACACAGCATCAGGCGCAACACAGCTGCTTGTGCAAGCATCTGTGTATGTCAGTGTGGAAGAGAGAAAGAGTTTTCCATTACTTTATTACTTATTCTTCATCATCTGCTGTGTAGTACGGGAATGGAACTCAAAATCTCAAATAGAAAGGAGACCCGAGCAAAAATAAAAACAAGAAATTGGAAAACTATGGAGTAAGACGTGCAAACTGCTCAGATAAAATGAAGAACATGATTAAACATGAAGGAGGTGTGTAAGAAAATGACCTTATTTCATTTTACAGATGTTTTGTTCGTGAACCATTGAAAAGTTTGGAGTCTACATTTTATGTTTTTGAAAGAAGTCTCTTTTATCGACCAAGAAAACAGTTCTACAATTTAAAAATAAGTATTTTTAAAATTGAATTTACTCCTGTGATGCAAAGCTGGATTTTTAGCATTATTACTCCAGGCTTCAGTGTCACATGATGCTTCAGAAATCATTCAAACATGCTGATTTGGTGCTCAAATAACAATTCCAATTATTAAAGGGTACATATCATGCTTTTAAATCATTCATTTTCACTTATAAATCATACATTTGTGGTCTATATATAAAGCATAACTGCAATGCTTGGGTTGAATTATTCATTATTATAGCTCCACAGGCCCTTTTTCTACCCCTTTTCTGATGTGCTTCTGTGAGCAAGTCGTTTCAATGCGGCCCCTTTAAATAAAAAGGCGTACCGTCTTACCCCGCCTACTTTCCAGGTCCAGGAGTTCACGGTGAGCTCAACTTTCCGCGTTTGGCCATTATTGTAGTTTGATAAGAGATACGATTACTATAGCTTCAAAGAACATTTTTATTCACACGTTAACAAAATGTCAGCAACGGAAGACTTGTCCACCAAGCCTTACATATTCTGAGCCAAGAGCCGAGCAATTTGAAAAAGATGACGGCGACGAACCTGCAGAACAACGTCTTCATATGGAGGCAGGTATGCAAGTTAACTATGTTGTGTTATTAGTGAAAGTCGACTATTTCTCTTGTTATTTTTTTATTTTATTTTTATTTTTTTCTATTTCTCTTGTTAAAACAAGCACACTGACAAGATAAATGACTGCGGTCTGATCTTACCACTACAAATCTCTATTGATAATAATACGATAACTTACGTTTAAAAAGCATCAGGAAACACAGCAGCTAAATGATAGAAGGAATTTACCCCTCATTCAGACGAAGTCGATCAGCAAACCCTTCTGTATACTGGCTGAGGTTGTTGAAGTAGGGATCCTTGAAGTGCTTCAGGTCACTACATCCAATAACCAAACATTTTGACTAGCCCTCTCGTAACTTCTGCATCATTGAGCTTGGACTACAAAATTGGAGCGAGAAATAATAATGGTGGATTGCTCGTAGTGTTGGACCGGTAGTCAATGTCCTTATTTGTCAGTTCCGCTGCAAATACGTGACGTACTTGCTCAAAAAAACGTCTTAGACAACAGAAAAATCTAAACAGGTTAAAAAATATGACCAAAACAGAATATAAATATATAAACGAAGCACCTGAAGAGAATAATTTCATCTTTTCTGTACTTATAAACACTCCAAATCCACAACAAAATGCATTTAAGGGCTAAAAAAGTGGATTTTGCATGATATATCCCTTTAATAATATTGAAAACATCCGTTCCTTAACCGTGGTTACGCTTTATTTTTGATGGTCACTTTAGACATTCTACTACCCATAAGTAACTTTTCAACTACATGTCAACTAACTGTCATTAGAGTATTAGTAGACTGTAGACTGTCAGTAGACTGTTAGGTTAGGGTTAAGAGTTAGGGTTTGGGTTGGGAGACCAAGTTGACTTGTAGTTGCTAAGTTACTTATAGTCAGCTGAATGTCTAAAGTGGACTATCGAAAATAAAGTGTTATCGAAACAGTGTATATATTGTTTATTCAAAAGTTTGAAATAACAGTATTTATTTAGATTTTTTTTATTTATTCACTGTTACTTCTAACCATTTCAATTGATCCTTGCTAAATTAAAATAAAAAGTAAATAACTAACTGACCATCTTGAATGGTAGTGTGCAATAACATTATTGGAAAATGTTTTCCTTGTTTCAAATAAAAAAATAGAAATACATTTTTCACAAAACTTGCAGTGTTTTTCTACCACAAATTAACAAATATACCAGGTATCTGTGAGATAGTTTAATTGCACAGCATCTCAAATGTTGTTTTATTTATTTTTAAATGTCTGTCATCAAAATGATTTAGTATAATGACCTTCCAGAACTGAGTCACATGGTCGCGTTCAAACATCAGGTATCCGAATGCAAGATAACATGATGGCGTTTATTTGTATAAAGTCACAAAGACCTTTATATTTGTTTATTGAAACGAGCTTCCATAGTTTACATATCATGGTACCAGAAGTGAGTTAACATAAAATGCTTTGTTAAAAAAAAAAGGTTGTGAGGTAAAATCGTATGCACTTTTCCCCTTCATGTGGCCTTTTGCTTTTTTCAACGTATAATATTCACTCCTCTTTTTGTTATCTTTTTTGTTATTGTACATCAACGAGCTGCGACAACAAAAACTGGTGCACTCTCTCTGAACTGGGTCTCAATCAAAGAGCGGCTGAACCAAACATAAACATACGCCATCGCTGTCAAAGGTCAACTTTCAACCCCACATTACCATCTCAAAATGGCCGACCTCTGCCTGGCCTCCTTACCTTTAATCACAACCGCAGGGAAACCCATTACACGGCTCTCGGCTCCGAAATATCTCTGAATACGTCTGTAATTGTGTGAAACCGTTCGAAACAGACCGATGGGTTTGTGAACGAATGGAATGTGGTGTATTTGCTCAATTTTGCCTCCGACTCTCACAGTCGTGCATGCCTTATTACGCAATAATCTCTTTTTCAGTCTATTTTGGGATAGATTTGAAATGAAGGGCCATATATCAGCGTGAGGTAGCAATGCTTATTTGGCAGTGACTCCCGCTGTCTGTGTGTACGGTGTTTAGCCCCCCTGCAGGACCCTATGACTCCCAAACATATTTCAAAGGGATTTACAGACTCGATAACAACCCTCTGTCATGTTACACTGCAAACCAAATACGAAAAGTGACGCAGTGGCTCGCGAATGCTGTTGTTTTAACGATGCATTCCACCTCTGTGTTTTCAGAACAAACATCTTTACAGGTTCTCAAGCTTTTTAGGTGGGGAAAAATGAAAACACATTATATGCTTCAGTCGGGTTTGTTCAAATGCCATTTTGTTGAGTTGTATTACCCAGTTCACAAAAAATCCGAGTGCTTCAGGAGGACTTCCCAGAACCTCGGCCCCGCCAAAAGCAAACAGTCCAAATTGATCCCGTTGTTCCTTAAACAAGTGTGATTTATCATTTTAAATGTTTCCATTTTCTGAGCAGGTTGCCCTTTCTGGAATCTCTTGTGATGACATGGCACATCTTTGCTCATCACTTAAAGAAAACCAAAAGCTCCGGAAATGCAGGAAGGAAACACTGAGTGTGTATGACATGTCCGAGCAGTAAAACTCCTCTGCAGTGGGCCAGAAGGACCATCTGTGTCAGATCAAAGCCAGATCCTGTGTGTTCTTCTCCACTGTTTCCCTAAACCTGGCACACACATACACACACATCAACCACCAGACGGACACAGGTTTTTGAACCCTCGCTGCATGCATGCGGTGGCAAACGGACAAACAGAGATGCTTGTTTGTAGGGACACCGGAAAAGAGGATAAAGCAAAAGAGGACTGGAAAGGTAAACTATTCTTGCGGTCAGAGGTATATATTATGACAGAGACTCTGTAAGCAGGTGTGCTTCAATTAGTGGATGGATGGTCTGTGTGTCTCTACCATTTACAGCACACTTTCACAAGCAAGACAGGCTTTGACTAAGATCGTTCCATCAACCAGAGCTGCGTAATGTCCGGCTTTATCAAACAAATAGCTTCCTCACTATGTACTCTGTATTTGGACTTCTCCATCAGTTTGCAGAGCAATGACTAGCCACCTCAGGGACTCTGATGCAATTCTGTGAATCATTTTTTTTTAACAAGTTCATTTACAGGACACGAACCGCCCTAAAATGAATCGGATTTCCTTATGCAACACGTACGTCCTGAAAATATTTTCTGAAAATGTCTTCAAGTCATGAACCAAACTCTGAGATGAATCATAACATTACAATTTAAGCAACAACAAAAAAACTATATGTAACGACAAAGCAGACTGATCTCATGAAATGGCGTATGTATGACACGCCAATTCGTATTTCCATTTTTGGCGTGCTATCAACACGCATAATTTTCAGCGCGTTTATGAACGCGTTGACCGAAACGTTACATTACTGTATATCTAAATATATGACCTACCTCAACCCCATCCCTAAACCTACCCGTCACTGGGGTTAATAACATTTAGAAGTCTTCCCCTACCGTCTTATGAAAAAAAATATCGCTCCCCAGATGTAGATCTACATTTTGCTTGGTTTCACTCAGACATTTAACGCGCGTGTACGTACACGTGGAAAACTCGGACATTTACAGCGTAGACATACACAGAAATGATGACTGTTCATTTCGGCATGGACATGCACGCGGATAGCTCAAAATGCGTATAGATAACACGTCACTTGACTTGAAAGTGGCATGTATGTTTACGCAAAGTCATGATGCCATGTGGAGACAAAGATATAAGATGTTAGATGAACAACAATTTCATGAAGCATTGTGATTGATGTAATAAAAAAATTAAAATAAGATATAACTAATGACAGATGTAGCATTTTGTTACACACCAATTTGGCGAAAGATGAGCCTATCAAGCTACTGAAAAATGTACTTTCAGAGCATAGCTCCTTTTAGTCGTTTACTCTCCGCCACACATACACAAAAATGTTTAGTTGATGCAGAAGCAAAAGTTTTTTTTGTTTTTACTCACAACGGTTAAGTTTTTGGTTTAATTAACTTTCCACCACACAAGGCTGAGAAAAAACTATGGAAACTAAGATCAGCTCTGATAATTTCAGGGTGGTAACCACAAGGGTGAGCAGATAAAGATCTATCCACTGCTTTTCAGAGTACATTTCACAGACTGCCGGGTGGGATTTCTTTTCATTGAGAAGCAAGCAAGCATGAATCCATGACTAATCATAAAATTTCTTTAAACTGCAGCAGTAATAATGTGAAAGCTGGTTATGAAGAAACAGCAGACGCCAGAGCGGTTCATGGTACATTTTTATCCAGTTAAGATTAAAGGTATGGTTCATCAACCACTCACTGCAAGAATGATTTTGCAATGTTTTTAGTTAATGAGTTTTAGTTAATCGCCCTGCAGAATTTACACAGACACACAAAATAAAGTATTCTGAAACTATGACATTATCCCCTCTAGGGGGCAGTAATGTTAAGTCTCACTTTGCTTATTTCGCTGGAGGTTTCTCTTTAAATCTGTTTTCCTTCATCTTCTAAATAAAACCCAGATAAGAAAAAAGGACATGTTGCAGCTTAATCCTTTTGTATCCCATGATGAGAGGAAAGCAAGGAAAAGCAAAGAATTAAGTCCGTGGATTCATCATAATACTGTTTCTACATATGGTCATTTTTTATCTGCAACTGCGACAGAACAGTACATAATGGGTAAAGACCACTGTCAGTACAGAGATGCTGAGGTGCATTGAGCCAAAGCCAGTGGTTCTCAAAGTGTGGGATGACCTAGCTCTTAAGTCTTGTTCACTTTCTCATTTTCAAATGTCTCACATTGACAATAAACTTTGCTTTATTTATGCATCTGTAACTAACAAGCTAGTAAGAGCTTCCTCACTGGCCTGGCATCAAGAAGCATGCTAAGGACTGATGCTAGAGGCTGCGGTCTTTAGTGTTCTTTTTATTGCACCCACCTCCCATGCCAGAAACGCTGGTTTGAATCCCACTCAGAGCGGTGCGAGTACAATCGGATAACACAGTCTCATCCCAAGACGTCATACAACTGACCAACTGACGTATTTTGACCATACATCAACATCCGCCGTTTTAGGGTACCCTTAAACGTCGATTCATTTAACATTTGCCAATAATAATGATTAAGGTGGTGACAAAATCTGAGAAACCACCTACATCTTGCATAAACTTAAAATCTGTAACGTTTTGCCCAATAATCTACTTCTTCCCTTTCCGGAATAAGCTACCAAGCTATGTGCTGAACACGCTCTGTTATACTCTATTTCTGTATGTCTTCAGTTGACCAACACATCAGTGTAACACCTGTACAACAACTAGGACTGAATAAACAGTCCCAAAATGGTTGTTTTAGACTTTGCGCCATTAAACCATGTACTTAATTCCTCTAAAAGTTTGGCAAGGAGAATGACATGTAACGTGAATGAGCATTTGTCAGAGTTAAATGCACGGGTCCTGTTCCAAAGAAAACAAATGCAAAGCAAGGTGAATCTACTCACAGCAATATAGAGGAGGGGAAATATCCGTGTCTGCATATTTCACCTCAGAAATCCTCTGAGCCTGGGCGTCTACCCAAAAATCTCATGAAGACATGGCGAAAACGAACTCTAAATTCAGATTGTACACCTACTTGACCATCTGTCCATCATAGGGGCTTAAATCTGTTACTTAATACAACCATTCAGAGTTATTGTGTAGTCATTCTTGACTAAATATTAAATCAGAAGACTAATATCAATTTAAAAATGGTTTTCCGGAATACTGTAACCGAGCTCTTATATGCAAATATGATATAACCCAACTGAGCCCAATGGCATGGATCTGATCCGGTCTTTCCAAAGGAAAATCCTTTAATGAAATTCTGAGGTAAGCTGTACTGCACTACATCATACTGTCAATTACATAATTTAACCACAGAAACCACCACCAACATCGCATTTGCTTCTTCCACAAGCAGTTTAACAAATACTGTTTTCTTTAAAAAAGCAACTCGCCGGTCAGAAGTCATACATAAAAATAAATGGTGTGGTCACATGTAATCAATTAGATCGCAAAAAAGGCAGTGATAGGTGCTTGGGGCCTGTTGAAGGCCGTGGGGTTAAGAGAAGCAAAACCCAACAGGAAAACCCCAAGTCTCGCGGCCTGCCAGCATCAGGACAGGATTATGGAAGGTTTGGTTACTCTTTGGCTCCTCTTTCCTATTTCATCAACTAACCTTGTCAATTCTCTCTCCTACTTGATCTCACACTTTCCGTTAGAATTTCCATTTGCTAATCTGACACATTACTACCGAGATCACCGAGCCTGACCGCCAGTACTTTTCTCCGTCTCACGAAGCCGTGGCAGATGTAGTTTGTGCCACACTTTCAATCACTGGAATGCCTAGTGAAAGAACATACTGTATACGCTGGATGGATAAACATGTACTGCTCAGTTTTAGCTGTTTTCTGTGTATTTGTAATGTTTCAGATGCAGTTTTTTGAAGCTGACAGGGAGAGTGCTCCGTGAGGAGGGGGTCGGTCTTAAACAGGAAATGCTAGTGCATGGCAGCTGTATTTGACATGGATGAAATCACATAAGTGTGTAAAGGAAAAGGGTTATTTCTGTTTGTCCAGCCCTTCTTGTTATGAAAGATTTTATTGCTGGTGTGATATTTGTATATATAAGTTGACTTCATGTATAACTAACAGAAAACGTAAAAAAAATGTGTTAAGACAATGCCACAGAGAGTATTTTGCTTTATTCGTTGGGATTTGATGTGACGACATGACGTTCAAGTTACAATTATTAACTTAGGAAGTCTGTAATTTCATGTTGTGAGCTTGACATATAGTAGGTTTCCACTAAGAACAAAATCAGCCAAGCAACATGACTAACACTGCAATGATAAAACACAATATTATTAAAGGGTTAGTTCACCCAAAAATGAAAATTAAGTCATTAATTACTCACCCCCATGCTGTACCAACCCCGTAAGACCTTCGTTCGTCTTCAAACACAAATGAAGATATTTTTGAATATCTTGAAGTCTCTCTTGAACCAACCCTGTTAGTTCACCCAAAAATAAAAATTAAGTCATTAATTACTCACCCCCATGCTGTACCAACCCTGTAAGATCTTCATTCATCTTCAGAACAATGCATGGGTCCTGTTCCAAAGAAACACGAGAGTTAAAGAGATTTCCACGACGCATGCGTGAGAATTGCGCAAGAAGTAGTAGAATAAGCATCGATAAGAACGCAATTCTCGCGCATGCGTCGTGGAAATCTCTTGAACTCTCGTCTCAGGCCCAGAAGGAAGAAAAGGAATAGTTCAAAAGTCATTATTTTTGCTTTATTTCCTCACAAAAAGTAGTCTCGTCACTTGATAAACTTATAGTTGAGCCACTGTAGTCACATGGAATATTTAAACATTTTCTTCAATGGCTTTCTGGGCCGTCAAATTTCAATCCCTTAGGAGCCTATGTAGCAGTGATCGACCTCTCAAATTTAATCAAAAATATCTTCATTTGTGTTCCGAAGACGAAAGAAGGTCTTACGGGGTTGGTTCAGCATGGGGGTGAGTAATTAATGACTTAATTTTCATTTTTGGGTGAACTAACCCTTTAATATGGAGCTAAGATCAAGTTATCACAACCATGTACAGATTGTTGGAGTGTGAAACAATGACCAGATGAGTACACCAAAGTTCAGGCCTACAAGGCTTGCGTGGAAAGCAAGCTCTTCTATGGCAGCGAGTCATGGACCCTGCATAATCGACAAGAAAGTAGACAAAACGCCTTTCACTTGCTTTGCCCTTCATCATATCCTGGGCATTACCTGGCAAGATCCTCAACTGCACCCTCCTTGATGGGGCAGGGACCTTTTCCATGTTCACCTTTCTCAAGCAGAGATGCAAGCAATGTCATGTTGTCCAATACGATGCTGTCCAAATGGATCTCCTGCATGGCGAGCCATCACAAGGAATACGACCAACAGGCAGACCCCACTTGAAGTACAAGTTGCAAAAGAGATCTCAAGCCCTTTGGAATCAACCCAGATTCTTGGGAAGCTACCGCCTCAGACAGACCTCAGTGGTTCACCTCTCCAACTTCGATAAAACCTTTAATTAGCAGTCAGAGGCAAAGCAACTACAGAGGAAAGCCAGGAACCAAACTATCCAATCTGCCTCCGAGTTCACCTGTAGGTTCTAATTCAAATTGGACTTTCAAGTCACAACCGACGTTGCACCAGTGACTCTCAGCCGATGTGGTCCATGGTCTCCGAAACTGGCGGATACCTTAGGTCTGAAGAGCGCCAAAGTAATTATTTATGCAATCGCAGTAAGATCATTACCACACATTTAGAAAACAGATATCATTTATTTATCATATAAATATGTTTTAACTAATGTTAATGCTTCTAGACATATGGTTAAATAGATGTTAAAGTCTGTGAAACACAATTTTTTCCTGAATTCCACAGGGAATTTTTTAGCTCCTTGTACAAATAGATATTTCTGTCCACACCATCTACTGAATGTATATAATCTATTATTCATGTATGATGTTTGAGTTTGTCTGTATTTTATGGGGAATGAAAGAGTCTTGTCTTTTCAAACATGAGGTATGCATGTAATTTCTGTCTTGGGTGTGCAGTGGTTTGGGTCTCTCTGCCTGACAGGCCTCCGCGTGTCTCTTGTATGACTGAATGTTTAATTTGGTTCGTACACATCCTCGAAACATCTACTTCAGTGTTTCCCGTCTCAAATATAATCCAGGTGCTGTGCCATACCAGGAGAGCACAACAACCCTGCACTCATTCACCAACATAACCAACTCCCATGCTCCTCGCATACACACACACACACGTGCAAGCAGCTGCAGATGGGTCAGGGGGTGGAGGCTAAAAGATAAAACATTTAGTGTTTATTATGAGAAGAGAGAATGGAGAGCGGGAGAAGGAAAAGACGAGAGGGCAAAGATAAAAGATGTGAGGATTGACAACAGAAAACGCTCACTTTGCGGTATTAGAATGTATAATGGTGAAAGGTGAAAAGACATCTATACAGTTGGGTAAAAAAAGACAGAAATTCTCGCCTGAAATTTTCGTACATTAAGAAATAAACACGGCCTCACGTTGTCAATCATGTTCACACAGTTTCGTATGTCAAAAAAAAATTCTGATAGGGTTAGATTTTCTGCATTTTCAGCGTCCGTAGCAAGCATTTAGAGAGATCTATTGACAATTCAGAGCCACCAAATGACGAATACAAAAAAACACCTACATAAATCTCTGACTCAGTGTGCAAGGACAAGGGAAAATGCTTTTATTCGCATTTTTCTAATGTTAAATTTAATCATTTTTATTTTATGAAAAAAATTGGCATTTCAATTTGGTTAAAAGTTTTAATTTAGTTGTAAATACATTTTTCTTTTTAAATATGAATCATTAATAATTATTAAAATATTCATATTAAAAGTGTTTTTTTTTCATATTTAAATGCATTGCTTTCACAACAGCATCGAGCTGCATGAAGTTTGTGTAAAACCTGATGAAAAACATGTTCACCTTGTTTACAATTTGTTGAAACCGAAGCTCTATCAAAATAAATTAAAACTCAGAATGTGAAATGTTTGAAATTTGTGTTTATTGTCAGCTTTTTAAGATGTTCAATGTGGCCTTGGAGCCCACTGTATACTGTATGTGTGTGAGAGAAGAATCTGGAAAAGAGCAGAAATAAAGAGGCAAACAATCTGTGAAGTCTATCAGAGAGACAGATGGTGTAAAGCAACGTCTTATTTCTGACCTCTGACCTCTAAGCCTCTGCTGTACCTACTGACGTGAATCTCTTACTAGAACACTCCTGTACTCAATTGAGCCTTTGACCTCAGCAGATCTGTTATCTTTTATCATGCACATGCAACTTTACATATGCTAGCACAATAATAAAAACTATAATTCATCTCACTCCATTACCAAATAGCACAGTGATGACGTACAGGTTCATCTTGATCAACAAGCCACTGAGCAAGTGAAGTTGATAGACCTTCTAACAACTAACAGATTTCCTACAGCAGAGCCAGACATTAATTAAACCTTCACTTTGATATTAAATCATGTTACCCAGTTTGCTTTCCTGCTGTTTAGTCCAGATTTACTGTGTTTTTCTTCCGCTTAAGTCTTTATCAGGAAATCAAAAACAAAAAACAACGTTGGTAAGCTACGACTGTTTGGTTTTACTGGTTTAGCAGCATATTACAGCAGGTAGACCAACACTAAACCAGCATAATGGAACAATCATGCTGGTCTAAGATGATCTCCTTAGTAAAGTTGTTACTGTGTCTAAAGACTTTTTTTCCCTTTCTCCAGCCACCTTGTGCGTACCAACACAAATGTAGAGTTTGTCGCCCCTCTGTGGCCAAATATAAGAATTACCAGCTACCAGAAGGTTCATGCACACCTAAACATTTTTAAGAAGAGATCCATCTATGCTGATTAGAATAACGCAGCAGGTATAAATACAACATTTTCCAGCAAGGTCTGAGGATAAACAAACTAGATTTCCCAACTAGTATTGCTTGAAAGCTTTTTGGTTGTAGGGCCATGAATGTTTCCCCTCTAACTTACGTAGCTGCTCAGATTGCTTACATCACTGTTTTGGCTGTAGTTTGCACAGTAGGGGATCATGGGATGGTGAGAACATCATGCCTGCCTAAATCCATCTCTCTTTCTCTTGTTCTCTCCCTCATTCTTCAACACAAACAGTTAGAGTAAGGCACACCACACTCGTTACCTCAAGCCTTGTTGCCAGAGGGGGAAATAAACAGACCAAATCTGGACTGCTTGGAGTGAAATAAGATGAGCGAGAATCAGATTCAGTGCTGCTACGTCAAGTTCCCTAGCGCTGCTCCGCTTGGATCATCTATTAAACCCACTAAAGCTGGAAAAATAGAGGGATGTTGATGTTGGAGAGCGAGGAAGAGAGCAGAGTGTGCAGGTGTAGCATTATGTCAGAAATACAGAAAAATGAGAGAAGCAGAAGCATGTGATTGAGATGAGATTCTTTTCCCACAATTACTCATTCACACATTCTCACAGTCAAACACACACACACTCCTTTTCCACATTTGACTTAAACACACCAGAATCCCTCAATTTTTTACTGTCAAATGTGATCCTTCCACTGTTGGTTTCAAGAAGAAATGCAACTACCCTCCAAACATTTGGAAATGCACTAGGTTTCAAATTGAGGTTATGGACAATATCAGCATAAATCTTTAGAATTTCTTGGCGTAAATGCAATGTAATTGGAAATTGTCATTGAAGACAAGTAATAATAATTTTCTTTCTTGGCATTTAATAATGGCGCTATATATATATATATATGACCAGTAGTGAGTGTGTGTGTATGTATGTGTGTGTGTGAGTGTGTGTGTGTGTGTGTATGTGTATGTATGTATGTATGTATGTATGTATGTATGTATGTATGCATGTATGCATGTATGCATGCATGTATGTATACACACACATACACACACATCTACCGGTTAAAAGTTTAAAATCGGTAAGATTTTTTATGTTTTAAAAAGAAACACACACACACACTCCTTGTTCTGCTCACCAAGGCTGCAATTTTTTGTTAAAAAAAAATATAAAAAACACAGTAATATTGTGAAATATTATGACAATTTAAAATGACTTTTTGTGTTAATATATATTAAAATCTAATTTATTCCTCTGAAAAAAAGCTGAAATTTCAGCATCATTACTTCAGTCTTCAGTGTCACGTGATCCTTCACAAATGACTCTAATATGATAAATTTAGGCTCCAAAAACATGTATGATTATTATCCATGTTGAAAACAGTTTTTTACATTTTTATTTCAGGATTCTTTGATGAATAGAAAGTTCAAAGAACAGCATTTATTTAATTAGAATCTTTTCTAACATTATACATGTCTGTACTGTAACTTTTGATCAATGTAACTCATCCTTGATGAATAGAAGTATTGATTTCTTATTTCTTTCCCCCAAAAATAAAATACAAATTCTTACTGACCCCAAACTTTTTAAAGGGTAGTGTTTAATGTAACAAAAGCTTTCCATTTCAGATAAAAGCTGTTCTTTTGAACTTTCTATTCATCAAAGAATCCTGAAATAAAAATGTAAAAAACTGTTTTCAACATGGATAATAATCATACATGTTTTTGGAGCATAAAATCATCATATTAGAGTGATTTGTGAAGGATCATGTGACACTGAAGACTGGAGTAATGATGCTGAAAATTCAGCTTTTTTCAGAGGAATAAATTACATTTTAATATATATTCACAACAAAAAAAAGTTTAAATTGTCATAATATTTCACAATATTACTGTGTTTTTTGTGTATTTTTTATCAAAAAATTGCAGCCTTGGTGAGCAGAAGAGACTTCTTTTAAAAACATAAAAAAATCTTACCGATCTTAAACTTTTGACGGCAGTGTATATATATATATATATAAATATATGTGTGTGTGTGTGTGTGTGTGTGTGTGTGTGTGTGTGTGTGTGTGTGTGTGTGTGTGTGTGTGTGTGTGTGTGTGTGTGTGTGTGTGTGTGTGTGTGTCGCAGTCAAACAAGCCCCTTTGGAAGCTGTGAAGCCTGATTACTAAATTAAATAGGCCCGTTTATTTTTTATTTTTTTAAGATTAGTACAGCACACCTTAACACTGCTTTCATTGTGCTTTGGTATTCATACATCACACCAAGACTCAGTTCTTTTCAATGTCTTGCACATGATATTATTTGAGTTTTTGTCTCTAAACCCTGTTTTTGATCATTTCTAGAGCTTTGCAGTGTGTCTTCCTTGCTAGGAAAAAAAAACAGACCAGATGTTCCACCAGTTAAAAGCCTGATGGGGACAATACAAAACATAACGTCGCTGGTATACGTATAGTTTCCATACAATCATCTTTAAAATCACTATGGTTTGAAACTTTTTCTTAAAATAAGAAATCAATCCTGGGAAGAATAAAGCCAGGTTCAGGTATGCAAATTAGCCACACCTCCACTCACTCGCACCAGCTCTCAATCTCTCTGAATTTGCACATAGTTTGTCTTAAATCATATTAAAAACAACATTAAAAGCTTGATCTTCACCACGGGAGGACTTTACGACAGGCAATGACCAAAATTAACTTTAGAGGTTTCATTGTAGCCAGCACTCACACTCTAAAAAATGCTGGGTTGTTTCAACCCAAATTTGGGTCAAATATGAACAAACCCAAATGTTGGGTCAAAAATGCAATTTAAAAAAATTACAGTTGAAAGTGATAGTTGAAGTTGGGTTAAAATTTGAAATTACATTAACCCAACATTTGGGTTTGTCCTTATTTTACCCAAATTTGGGTTGAAACAACCCAGCATTTTTTAGAGTGTGAGTGCTGGCTACAATGAAACCTCTAAAGTTAATTTTGGTCATTGCCTGTCGTTAAGTCCTCCCGTGGTGAAGATCAAGCTTTTAATGTTGTTTTTAATATGATTTAAGACAAACTTTGTGCAAATTCAGAGAGATTGAGAGCTGGTGCGAGTGAGTGGAGGTGTGGCTAATTTGCATACCTGAACCTGGCTTTATTCTTCCCAGGATTGATTTCTTATTTTAAGAAAAAGTTTCACACCATAGTGATTCTAAAGATGATTGTATGGGAAACTATCCGTATACCAGCGACGCTACCCAGCATTGTTTAGAGTGCAATCTTGCATGTAGTTGACTGGCACCAAAAGCATTGATTGTTGGACTACTAGTTTACTTGTATGCGTCCGTTTTTAACTCATCTTGACTATACAGTCTGACCTTAATGACAATGGAGATCTTAAAGTGTGACATGGCTTACAGCCAGGATCATGTCCAGAAGCTTGACAAGCAACAATCTAAAATAACTATTATAAATCCTACAGTGTGCACTCTGCTTTAGAGAAAGAAAACTCTCTTACTAGATAGGATCACTTCTGAAACACAGACTCAAGGATGAACATTTTTCCACTTATTTCCCCAGACCTTTCAGAAAAAGCAGGACAGTTCTGCATGGTCACCTGTATTCCATCTGCAGATATGATCATCTTCCAATGATTTAAACACATACACACACTGAAGTAAGTTGTTGCTAGTCCCATAGAAGCTGATGAGCTCCTGGCAGGATCTTCTCAGTACAGAAGCCAAGGGGCAATCAGTAGAACAGACCATGAAACACTAAGCGGAGATTCCCAAGGCCCCCCACAAACACTCACTGACATATGCGTCACAGGCTCAAGAGTATAGCTCGATCGATAAAGGATTGATGGTCGATACCAGATACAAATATTTGTTGGTTTTAAAATCGGATTTTCGGATATATCGGCCGATATTTATTTATTTATTTATTTTTTATCATTTCAGAAACGCGCAACAAAACATTAACAAATTTTACTAACATTTGTAGTTATTTGTGAGTTTTAACTAAAATAATACGATAATGCATTTTAAAAAAGAAACTTGTTTATTTTATTGTCACAAAAGAACAGAACGATGATGGGGCATTAGCTAGTTTTGTGGTTAGCTAGTCTATGATGAGCCATAATTTAGCAATGGATTACATCATACTGCAAACTGTAAAACATACATTTTCAATAGAACAGGCCAAGGAGAGATGATACGTCTCATTGCTATAACTGTCACGCGTTATTAAAGAAATACTTCAGACACATTGTTAAAAGTTAAAAGTGCAGTCAGTCAACTACACTGTAACAACGTAAATGTAACTATTACTAACTAATTCTGCTTCACTCTCGGCTTATTTAACAGCAGCAAAACTGGATAGTCACAAATTTTATCATGCTTTTTTAAATTAATAGAACTGATGGGGATGTTCTTTAAATTGTTATTCAAGCAATGTATGTATCGTGACCAACTCAATCGAGTGTTGCCAACAGGGATGGTGTAGAGTGCCCTCTGGTGGACAAACTATACAACTCCATCACTCGTGACACGGTCTGAAGCGTGTTTCGTCCATTTTTAGTTTATTTTTTAAAATATTAATTTATCAGCCATTATAACTGCCGATACAGATAGTTTGGAAAATGTCTAATATCGGCCTGCCGATAATATCGGTAGGGCTGTCGCGGTTATGAAATTTCCCTTGCGGTAATGTTGAGTGGCTCAATAGCGTGATATGCGGTATTACCGCCATTTATTTATTTTATTTAATGTACATGTATTTGTTGCTATATAAATAAAGTTTACGATGTGGACAAAAACGAGGACATTTACAGTAACCAGTGTAACCGAAACTAAACAGTGTCTACAGTATATGCTGCTGCTGACACGAATTTATGGGAAAATACCCGTGAAAAGAACGTTAAAATGATGATGCGACAAATATTTTGCTTTCCTTTGACACAACGAGCTTTTCACGACTTCAAAGACAGGCGCAGGTAATGCACGCGCTCTGCCGATCTCTCTCATTCACTGTCTGTGTGAAGCCTCTGTAGGCTACACATCACCATGACAAACAGTCTTGTTATCATTATGAACTTGTTTAACATTCAATACACATGCATTAAGTTCAAAACAAGAAGGGTATAGCCTTATAGCCTACTTCAATATTATTACTCTGTGTTCTGTGCTTTCGAAACACTGTATAAAAGCAATTATTCCATAGACAGCCTTGGTTCTGAACTGTAAGAAATAAAAACAACTAGGCTACATACTGTTTACTGTATGTGCACATATAGTGCTAAAAAAAGCCCTAATGCCCCGATCAGTGCTAACTGCTACATACAAATACATACATTTGAATTTACTTGAATTAAAATGCTTAAGGTGGATAGAAAAAAGACATTCAGCTATATACAAAGTAAATAATGCTATGTAACATTTTAATTATAAAAGGGAACATTCTGAATGTTAGTACTTGTATATGTTACGTTGTTACAGTGTAGTTGACTGACTGTACTTTTAACTTTCAGTCACTAATGTGACTGAAGTATTTCTTTAATAACGCTTGACAGTTGTAGCGATAAGACGTACATATGGCGCTTTGGGATGAGAACGGGTTCGACGTACCATCTCTCCTTGGCCCGTTATATTGAAAATGTATGTTTTACAATCTGCAGTATGACGTTATCCATTGCTAAATTATGGCTCATCATAGACTAGCTAACAATGTTACAAAAAAAAATCTTTCTGTTCTTCCAAACTTACTCCAGGACTTCAAAATGGTTCATTTTGTAAGGCTGTATTTCACCAGTACTATAAAACATTGAACAATCAACACTAGGCCTACTGTCTCCAGTGGACATTAAAGACAACAGAGGGCCGAGTGCTAACAGGGCCACTGTTGATCCTCATCCGTACTGGGCTCATATCTGTCGAGCATCCCCTCTGGATCTAGAATCAGCTGTCAATATGATTATGTTTGTCAGGACACAAACTGAAAAATCTAATGCCAGACCAGCACTCTTCACCCAGAGAACTTAAATAGGAGCACTAAAAGTGAGGAGAGGGTTAGAAAACCACTATACACCATCATTAATCACAGCTCAACTCCGGCCAGAGTCACTGACAGTCCATGACCACTTCAGTCAACCAGCCCATTTGTTAACTCCGCTAAAGCTGGTTTTTATTAGCTACATGACAAACCGACTTCTAACTGTTTTATGTATCTGGGTTCTTCATCCTCATGAGAGAACTCTGGGTGGATCGTGCGTGGGAATCATGCAGATTTCAAGGTGGTTCTTTAAATGTTATGAATGTTCAGTTCAGTTGATAGAACTGATCACAATTTACTTCAAAGATGATAAGGGTGAAAACACTACAAAGGTTTTCCACAAATTCTGATGAAGAACAGCTACATGCTCTGAATATGACCTCAAAGGCAGTCACTTGTGACTTGGATGGGACTTTGAAACCTTACACACTGTAAAAGAGTAAAGACATTAGTGAATTTGGCTTCCATTGGCCAGTTAATACAATACGTTGTCAACATGATTTATTCTGAGAAGGTCAGAGTTTAAATTTAATGTGTCCTTTGACCTTCCCAGAAATGACTCCAATGGTTTTAAACAATTTTGATGCCAAGGATCCTCAAAAAGTATTACTCTTCCTAAAAGATAAAGACAACTCTATTTAATATAAATTATACACATTCCCTATACAGTAAACAAACATTTATACTGTGCGAGAAGAAAATGTGATGGATAACGTTAAATAAAATTGACGGCCTTTATTTATTATGTTATTGTTTTACTGTATTAAAGCCAAAAGCAAGTGATTAAATTACTTCATATTAAAATATATTTAAATATTAACTATATTTTCTATATTGATTGCATCTTCTCTTAGCCACTATCTGGGTATTGTTAGATGCAGTGGTATTTTAGTATTATTTATACTTTATATTAATATTAATTAATATTTTGAATTGGCTTTTATTTTTGTATTGTCATTTTTAATTTTGGCTTAAGTTTTAGTTATTTTTGTTTTTTCTATATTGTTCAAATGTATGCATATTTCAGTTTTATGTAGTAACTTGAATTTGCAGTACTTTGTTTCAGTTACAGTAGTTGCATAGGCAACATTTTGTTAACTTTTTTGGTTTTTAATATGATATTTAAAAATAATTTCTGCTTTATTTTGAGTAACAAACTAGTACAATTTTCCACAGACCGTTTAAGCCCACAAGATCACACAAAGAAAATATTAAATGTCATTCTCTGTGCCACATCACGTTCCATCTTAATTATCCTTTGTTAATAAAAATAAGTCATTCTCAGCCTAATTCCCAAGTCAACTTGTAAAACAGCCCTGTTCTCTCTGCATCCACTGCAAACCTTCATTTCTATGGCTTTAGTCACAAGTTAAATAAACGGCAGCTGCTGGCTGCGCCACAGAGGGTGTTATGTAGAGGGAAACAGAATGAGGACTGATGACAGAAATCGGACCCCATTTATGTGTAAGAGATTCCCAGGTGTGCCTCAATGTGTAAGTGAGTGCTAGTTTGTGTGAAGTGAGAGATACCCACAGGATTATGGGTAATTACATCATTGTTCTGAGTCTGAGAAAGCAGTGAGGTGAGGGCTCTCATTTTTAACAAAGAGTGCAGCTTAAATTCCCTCTAAGAAAGAGTACGTATTTTGTGTGGAAACACACTTAAAGTAAGCACACACTCAATATCAAAAGCCAAAGATGCAATACAGTCCCTTTACATGTTCTGACGATATTAAACAGTTGTGAGCTTACTGGCACTTTAAGTTATTAACAACATATAATAACTCTCTAAATCCACACATACATACACTTACTTTGACAAGAAAAGCACCAGCACTGGGGTCCAGTGTGACAGCTAAATTTTGGGTATGTTTTGGTTGGCCATCAAGAGGCTACAATGTGCTCTGTTTGTTTTTAGTATGATCAGACTGAACCACTGCTAAAATAGAAAAAAGGTTGATGTTTAGGGCTGCTACAAATTATTAGTATCTTTTTTACATGTATTAATTGAAATAAGTAAATTCATTTTAAACGTTAACATTTTCTCCAGGAACATCTCCCAACTAATACTGTAATATGCAGTAATAGTGCAGTGAAAAAGTTCACCCAATGATCATCACTGTAAGTCTTTGCTGTAATTTTACAGTTATTTACCATAAAAAGCCCAGTAAAAATACCATTTATATTATTTACTGTTAACTAATATAATATGCACTGCATTGTGCAATTTACAGTAAATTATTGTAAATGGGAATTTGCAGTACTGTCACTGTTTATACAAAAGCAGAGCTACTGTAAATGAAGACAGAAGTGTGTGTATGCTTCTGTTGACAAGGACTGCATCTTTGCAGTATATATATGAATGGGCCAAGCACTATACATACAATTAAGTTGTAATTATTGCCTTATAATTCAAGGGATGACTGCACGTCTCTTCATTGTGTACACAACTTATTACTCATAGGGCTATATGCATATTGTTTTTGTTTTCGGCCCATTAAAGGTGCTTAACTTTTCTTCTAAATTAAAACCTTTTTTTATTGCCTGTGTTGGAAGGGGCTGTAATCACACACAATGATCCACTTATCGGGTTTTGCTATTACCTCTGAAGGCCAGTATTCCTATATCCTATGTGAAGTCTCCGGGTCAGATTTTCTGCGAAATCCATCGAATGTGATGTGTATGCGCGCTCCCAAGCCTCTCTCCTTTTTATGTCTCATGTGACAGCGCTGCAGCTAACGACATGGAGTCTGATAACACCAAAAAACGACCTTCCTCCAGCACAACACACACTCCAACACAAACTAAACAAAAAATGTATCTGCTGAAGCTCGTCAGGCCAAACAGTGAATCGGATCGACTTAGGATGAATACACGGATCAACATCGGCAAGAGCGTTTGAATTATAGAGAGACCTCCGCTATTTTTATTGTGATAAATTACACGTTTTTTGATATGCTGAAATAAATAATAAACTGTAATGAAATAGCAAGGTAAAGTACAACGTATATATATGAGACATGAAATGAAAACAAAAGACTGTTGTAGGATAACAAAAAGTAGGTGCTTTAGGATGTAACTTTTATTTTATGTACTAGATCTGTCTAACGTCACTCATTATCCCACTACAATCATATTGTTTATAAAACAAGAACAAAAAAATTGTTCAGTCTAGTTCACTTACCATTTTCACTTTTGTTTGGTTTATAATTAAAAAAAAATTGTGATGTTAGGGATTATTGATAGTCAAACAATCTTTTGGATGCCCGCAGCCCACTCGCAATGTGAAGCGCGTCTGCGCTATTCTCCGACATTCCCGCTCGCGGTGTGTAGCGCGTATACATGCTATTCTCCAGCTCCAACATGCCTGCTCGTGTTGTGGGTTTTTTTTTTTTTTTCTGTCTAGTTCAGTCTTTGTGAGTTCTTGTAGTTGTTGGGGAGTGGTGATGGGCGCAGTGGATAAGACACATGCCTTTGGTGTGAGAGTCCCTGGTTCAAATCCACTGCGAGACACCAATGTGTCCCTGAGCAAGACACTTAACCCATAACCTAGTTGCTCCAGAGGAGTGTGACCTCTGACATAGCAATTGTAAGTCGCTTTGGATAGAAGCGTCAGCTAAATGAATAAATGTTAATGTAAATGTTATTTTGCCTAGTAATCTCTGTCCATGTCCTGAGTTTCTTTGGTTTACCCGTTTTGTTTAATTAAATTTGTGTTTATTTGTTTATTCAGGATCCAAATTTGTGCATTTGGATCCTGCTTCCTCTTCCTCCTGCTGCTTCATAACAACTTTACAATAAGGTCTTATTTGTTACACATTGGTTAACTAGCATTACACTTTTTCAGTACTTCTTAATCTTTAATATTAATATTCAATATTAGTTAATAAAAATAGTTGCTTATTGTATGTTCATGATAGTTCACATTTAAGATTATATTAATAGATGTTGTAAATTAACATTAAGATTAATGAGAAGCTGGAAAAAGTATTGTTCATTCTTAGTTCATGTTATCTAAAAAGCTGATATGTTTAGTAAAACCTTATTGCAAAGTGTTACTACTACAAGTGTTTTACTAAAAAGTGAAAAAAGGCAAAAGAATTGATTTTTATAAAAACAAGCAAGTAAAAATAAATATTGTAGCACAATTAAAGGACAATGCAAGTGATCTTAATCTTGCAAAACAAGATTAACTAAACCAACCAAAAGTGAATTCTTTTAATGAAACGCCTACTGTGTGAATATTCAAAAGCATTGTTCACTGTATAAATACTGGTAGATGTGCGAGTACAATGAGCAATTTTAAAGGTAAGCTTTTCTCGGTCACTCAAATATCCCATTTGTGTCGTTTGTGTCTATATAAAAAAAACATTTGTTTGAAAGCTTTCAGGTGTTAAATTTCTTACAAGATCAATGTTTAATTCTTTAACTTGAGGAAAATCAGTAAAGGAATCATGAATTACATGAATAGTTCTGACCTACCAAAAGTTAAGCTTTTATGAAATAACTACAAATTTAGCATGGAATAATTGTTGTTGTCCACACAGAGAAAACATCGGTCAAGCACCAAAAGCAACACAAAATTACAACAAACTCTGAGTTCACAAGTATGTTCAAGTTTACTTGCGTCTGAAGAAAAATATGGTTGCCTCTCATTATCTATCTATTATTTTACACGTAAGCTTTGGTTAAATATTTTTTGGCCATTCTTTTACCTTTTTGTATGTTTGTTTTTCAGTGGCATCATTCACCATTGCAGTGTCATCAAGTGCATTATTCAGACATGAGACAGGGATGAATACTTTAAAGGAGTTGCTTTTCCATTTGTCAAGGTAACAGACTTTCAGTGAAAATGTGTTTTCCTCTATATTAACCTTATTTTGTCTGTGTTAATAGTGCATTTACTTTTACTGGTAAACCCAATTTACTAAACATTTAGCAGAGTAGTCAGAAGTTTTGGTAACACTTTATAATAACTACACGCTAATCATTAGTTAAGCATGAGTAAGCATTAATTCATCATTCATAAAGCATTTACAGACATTAATAAGCAGTTTATAAATAGAGCTATAAATGCTTTTTTCTCGATTTACAAGCATATCTATAATTAATTGCATTTTCCTAAGAATTTCATTTTTTATAAAACCAGTTATTTAAGTGTTGTCAGTTGTTCATAAGATTACTTAGAACATGCAAGTAAATGATTAATAAACTATTTAAATGTACATTCATACATCTTATTATTCAGACATATAGTGATGGTTACTTAGTGTGTTATTAAATGCTTTATTAACATGTATGTGCTGTAATACATTGTTAATTGGGGTAGTTATAAAGCATTTAGTAATGGTCAGGTAATATGTTTGTGAGCTCATCTAAAGTGAGGAGCTCATTTATAAAGGAGATTTAAAGTCTGTTAAATATTTCTATGTACTGTATCACTGTGTTGTGTTTGTTACATTTTACTGTTTAGAAGATTGATGCGCCTTTAAATCTCCTTTATAAATGCTTTACAAGGCATGAATAGTCCTCACTTTAGATGAGCTAACAAAAGAGTTAACTGACCACTACTAAATGCTTTATAACTACCTGTATTTACAACATTTACTTACACTTTCTAAGTGATCTTATGAATGACTGACAACTCTTAAATAACTGGTTTGTAAATAATTCTATATTTCATTTAGAAATTATTAATTGAACGTTAACAAAGTATGAAAATATTTTTTTTAAATGCATTATAGTTATGCTGATTAAAAAGCATTTATATCTGTATTTATATAATGCTTATTAATGTCTATTAATGCTTTATAAATGATGAATTAACTGTTCACTCATGTTTAACAAATGATTAATAGTGTGCAGTTATTATAAAGTCTTACCCAAATTTTTTTGTATTCATGTGCATCTATTTTCACTGAGAATTCAGTACTTTAACTTGGTTATAACTATAGCAAGAATCCCCAAAGATTAGGTAATTTGTTTAATTTGACATAGGCTAGTAAGTATTTACAGTAGTGTATTTACCGTTAGTATTTACTGCTCTAGGCTCTTACAATGGTGAATCAACGTTTGACTAAGCTGGTCCCAGCCATTGAAGAGCGGTGTGTAATAATAGTGATGTTTACCGACAGTCAGGACATGGATCACCTGAACAAGAACATCAAAAAATACAGTAAGTGTGGAGGAGTGTTTATGGAGGTAAAATAATGTTTTAAAAAATTACATGGAAAAGAACAGAGTGAACATTCTACAAAATGTTCTTTTTGTTGTGGTCCGTGCAAAAAAAACAAAAAAAAACAATAACATTGATTAAATGATCAATGTTCTTTTTATGAATATCCCTTACTGCAGACCCTAAATCACCTAATTTCAGTTTCAACATAAAATAAGATGTTTTACTAAACTAAATGTTGTCTGTGCAGATCTGGACTGTAAGATTACTGGTGAAAATGATCTTAGTAAGATCAAGCCTGTTCTCTACCTGTCCACAAACCCACAGGATGTGAAAAATGCCATCACTGCAGGTGATACATCAAGTTTTTTCATTTATTTTTTCTTAATTTATGTCAGAGCAGTTTCAACTATAAATACAGGTTTGTATCCATTACTCACAGCAACATGTATTACCCATATCGCTAATATTAAAGAATTTACAAACAATGTTTTAACTTCAGTACATATTTTGCAAGTAATTGTAACCAGTGAATGGGGAATGTTACTTTTAAAAGCACTCTTAGAAGAAAAGGTTCTATATAGAACCTTAAAAGTTTCTATCAGCGCTATGTATTTGGAACTCCTAAAAGGTTCTATACACTCTTAAAAAAGGGGGGGTTCCTCTGGGTTCTATATAGAACCCTGGGGTTCCATACTTGGCCAATAGAACCTTTTACCCAAAAAAATGGTTCTATATAGATTTTGGAGTTCCATATATCAAGCATTAGTCCCTAAAAAAGTAACTGTGTTGGTTACCTTTTATGGAAAGTAATGCATTACATTGTTACATTACAATAGCATGGATTGTTACCCAACAATCCTTGTAAACAGTCTAAGACTTTGCATCTTCAAAGCCGAGTTCGGTGGAATGAGGCAAAAGAGAGCATTACATAAATCCAGTGCTGCAGTGAGAAAGTGTGCATTTGCTGCATGTAGGTACTTATAGTATAACACTTTTAAATGGTGATAGCATGTTTTACAGGATATGGTGCAGCCACCATGTTCCAGAGAGACTACCACGAGCACAGTGATGATGTGTTACGTGTGGCCTTTGATGGAGATGGAGTCCTGTTTTCAGATGAGTCAGAGAGAGTCTACAAAAACAAAGGGCTACAAAGTTTCTTTAATAATGAAAGAGAAAACGAGGACAATGCTTTAGGAACTGGTAAGAATGTTGGTCTGAAACCAACATGTTAGCTGAATCTCAGATGACTCAGTTCATATTTTACATTCAAAGGGAACACGTCACACAGCCTTGTTATTTAAAGTAATATTTAAAGGAACTTCTCTAAAAGTTTAACATTGAAAGCACTTCTACTGTACAAAATGTGAGTTGCAATTATGTGGAAATAAAAGCATGCCACAGATCCTATATACTATAGATATTAGGTTGAAACATTTAGTTCAACATTCAGCACACTACAATTTACTGTAATAATTGATTAAATGGCAATAATATGTTTGTGTGTAATTATTTTGCAGGGCCCACTAAGTGAGTTTTTCAAGCATTGGTACGTCTCCAGCAGAAGTTCGAACCGGAAAACTGTCCAATTCGTACATACTTGGTAACATCACGTGGCACGACAAACCCTGGATTAAGAGTCCTGAAGACTCTTAAGGAGAAAAAGCTGGAGATAAATGAGGCATTCTTTCTGTCTGGTGCCCATAAAGGGCCTGTGCTGAAAGCAATCAATCCCCACATTTTCTTTGATGACCAGACACCACACGTTGAGGCAGCTCTTCAAAATGGTGTTATTGGTGCTCATGTACCTTATGGTGTGAGCAATGAGTGAGACTAAATCCGAATTTGATTAGTAAAGGCCTGACATACACTGCCCTGCAGATGGTGCAGCACAATACTTTCTCTTATAATGTGATTTACAAAGTCAAAACAGCTAAATTTAGTGATTATTTGTGATATTGTTTAAGGTGTAGAGTGTAAATTAAATTAAGGCAAAAGCTGATTTTAAGGTTTTAATGGTGAAATTAATCAATAAATTACAAGGTGTGTCAAACTAGGATTAGTGATTAGATACTGTAAAGGTTCATATGTATTAGACAGGTCTCTGCTCCTAAATTACTAAAGAGTGCTGGAGATGCTTATATATATATATATATATATATATATATATATATATATATATATATATATATATATATATATATATATATATATATATATATATATATATATATCCATTGCTTTTACATGGTGAAACTATAACACTTCCCTGATGGTAGTATACATTGGAAATAAAACATGGCTTCAATCACTCACTATTGTCTGTGTTTATTCTTCAGAACCAACCAATCTTAAATTAATTGGAAGTGATGTAATATTCTCATACACTCATGACTTTTATTGCAGTTTGAACAAGATGTGCAAGCTGTGATTCTGACTGGACCAGAAAGATTCCCATACCAAGCTACCATAATTTATACCCAACACTGCTTGATAAAATAATTGCAGAATCCAGATTTACTCCAAACAACAAACATCTCCTTAAAAAATACAATTGCTGCTGGAATTTTGAACAGAGATGATCAATGTGGGCTTTCCAAGTAAACGAACAATCAATGACCACTTCTAATTCGTGACCGATGTTTTGTTTTGCTCTGTCCTCTGTGCTTCCGCATTAGTCAATACAGTGTATCTGTCAATGTATCTCATTTTATCTGCATGTCTTTTTTAGCAAATCCCTGTGATAACATATCAGAGCCAGACCAATGCTACCAATAAAACCTACCACTAGGTTAGATGTGTAGATGCCCTCTAATACAATGACGTAGAAAAAAATACTTACAAATACTTTCACACTATTTACAAAAATTCACTCCATAATAATACCACCAGACATATCCAGATAACACCTGCCTGTATTGAACGTGAGACTGAGGCTAGATGTCACAAGGATTTCTCAGGAAGGGCGCCGCCTTCGCCATCTTTCCATTCACTTCATTTTTGCTATTTAACCATTGACAGTATAAGAAGTATAACCAGAGCGAGCGGACAAGACGAGTGTGTCGCGTGTATCGATATTTTGGACAACACTACTATGTAATGCAGTTATTTTTATCCTATGTAGTAACTTAAGCTGAACTTGGTTCTCAGGAAATGGATATTTTTTTCCAAGACGCATGCAAATAAGATGTAAAATATGTAGGCTATAATTCACCACAATAATAAATAGGCTACATTATCTCTACACGATTATAGCTCCAGATAAATGAGACTAATCTATAGCTCATTGTATAAAGGATATTTGTGATGTGCCAGTTAAACTAAAACAAAACAAGTGTTAAGAGTAAATGCTGTCACAACAACAAATAAATTAGAATTACTTTACAAAAACGATTATTAGTTTTAGTATTTATTATTCATTTTGTTTTTATGATTGAAATTGACTGAAAAAATATATTAAATGTGAATCATTATGGTTTTATTTTTGTTTGTTTGTTTTTTTCAAGTCTAGTCTCAAGAATTTTTATTTATTTATTTATTTATTTATATGCAAGTTACAAACATACAAGCATCACAGTTCGTAAACATTAGATGTAAATCATTATTCGAGACACTTGCCCAGGGCTGTTGACGTCACTGCGTCGTGCTGATGCTGAGAGGTATTCAACTAACGTTACCGCAGTGAAGGGACGCTGGACACTACAAGTCGAGTATCTCTGTCCCTACCAAAACAACAATATGAGCAAACAAGAAGACACTGTGAGAGGAGGACAGTCCAACTCCGGCAATAGCGAAGAAAAAGACTGGGCAGCTCCCAAAACATTATCTGACAGCGCGAAAACAACGAAGAAGCTCCGTCCGGTAAGCGATTGTTACTGTATAAACAAGCTGCGAATGACAGCAGCGTCTCGCCCATCCGATACCCAATCTACAGCGATAGCGACGGACGGGAAAAACTAGACAACATGTTGTATAATAGAAGAAATCTGTCTAACGTTACACTGAAAGCGAGTTCTCTTGCAGTAGATGGTGTGTCATCACGCCAGTGACAGCGGCGCTGCACATATCTGACCGAATAGAGCAGGTTGTTTATCGTCCACAGCTGTTGTAAACATTTGTCTGCTTTTGATTTTCAGCCGAAACCCAGCAACGCTGTGACCATTGCGGTGTCCTCGCGCACGCTGTTTAACATGGTGAAGGAGAGGAAGGTGTTTGAAGAGGAGGGGCTGGAGAGGTACGTCGCGCACCAGCTTGAGCTGGAGGATCAGCATTTTACCCCAGGGGTCTCGTTTCCTTTCGTTAAGGTAACAACAGAAAACAATGCATGCTGATCATAATACTAGATTTCAAAACTGTCTGATCATAACACTCACTTTATCTTCGCCAGCACCTGTCATCTAAATCTAACTGAATTACCTTTTATCCAACTCATTTATTTCGTCAAAAACAAACCACTAAAATAATTAAAGAGGACTATGCCTTAAAGGACTTTACTAAAAAACTTAGAGCTTCACATAATGTCCTTCTTTCAACATTAAATGTATTAAACATCTGTAAAGTAGAATAGCAATCTATAGTAAGTAAACAATAAACAATTAGATTAGTAAGAATATACATATGTACAGTTTTTTTAACTGAATTTGTACAATAAAAATGTACATTTTTATTAGCAATGGATTCAGCAACTCTTTAAAAATTATGGCACAATTAGTAAAGTAATATTTAATTGCCATTGCAATGCAAATTACAATTAGCCAATGCTAACAAGTGACAAATCCTAGCACAGGGATTCTTGTAGTGTTGTAGTCAAGACCACCTAACCCGGTATCTGGAGACCGAAACAAGACCAAGGCTTTTAGGGTCCAAGACCAAGACAGAGGGAGGGCAAGACAGAGTCAAGACCAAGACCAGCGCCACACACTACATGACACAATAAAATATGAATGAATCATGATCAAAAGAGATTGATCTGAAATCTTCTCAGATCGATCTGAAAGATCCACATTCCCATTAAAACAGAGATATTAACATTCAAAGCTGAAATAAACCATCTTTATTCAATACTCCTGGGTGACTTCCATCATTTAGAACAGAATGTAAAACAAGTATTCACTTTTCTCCGCCTTTTATTAACAATACATGAACATCTGTTGGCTGTCAAACAATTAATCGCATCCAAAATAAAAGTTTGTGTTTACATAATATATGTGGGTGCACTGTGTATAATCATTTTATATACATATATATATAAATACACACATGCTTGTATATATTTAAGAAATATTTTCAGGTATATTCTGTGTATAGATTTATATATAATTTATATTATATATAAATATTTTATATATAGTTTTTTTTTTCTTAAATATACATGCATGTGTGTGTATTTATATATACACAAAGATAATTATATACAGTGCACCCACATATATTATGTAAACACAAACTTTTATTTTGGATGCGATTAATGCAATTAATCGTTTGACAGCCCTAATGAACATGAATACATGGGTGACAGGCAGCGATACTTAAATACTTAAATGGGAAGACAGCGGGAAATATAATTTAAAAAAAGTGAGAAACCCGAAAAAATGGGAGGGTTGACAGCTATACTTGTCTGGTCTTGAAAAAAAAAGTCCTAAGTCCTCAATGTCCAAGGCCAGACCAACGACCAAGACCATCAAAAAGTGGTCTCGAGTACTATAACACTAGATTCTCGTACACACCTGAAGCTGGTCAGTTAAGCTGGTTGAAACACTATTATGCCACTTTTATGACACGACTATATCTCCAGGACTATATCTCCATGACTATATCTGGGGTGGTGGTGGCACAGTGGATAAGACACATGTCTTTGGTGTGAGAGACCCGGGTTAGAATCCACTGCGAGACACCAATGTGTCCACTTAACGGCTAGTTGCTCCAGAGGAGTGTGACCTCTGACATAGCAATTGTAAGTCGCTTTGGATAAAAGCGTCAGCTAAATGAATAAATGTAAATATATCTCCTGGACAAATTAAAATAGCACTGATACAAATCACATGGAAAATATGTCAAGCAGCATGCTGGAAAACTAATGTGTGCTATCACTTTTGTTCATGGAGGGACTTTAGACCTTTTTATTGCAGGGCAGGACTCAAACACAGAGCATTACTGTGTGTCTCTACCAGGAACTCTACGTAATTGATTATTTCCTTTACGGTTTTAGATCACATATTATTGCACTAAACAACAATAAATACATCACAGTAGTGTTGACTACCGTGGATATTCTTAGGCATCCAAAGCCACACTTTTAATAGTTACTATGTGTTTTTCTAATCAACAGGCACTAATGAACGTAAATGCTCGTTTGAGGGAACTATACCCAGACAGCGAGGAGCTGTTTGATATTGTGCTGATGACTAATAACCACGCCCAGGTCGGAGTTCGTCTCATCAACAGCATCAATCACTATGGTATGGAAAGAAAACAGAGACGCTGAGGAGAACTCAGAAGTCATACAGGATTGTCTAAAGCTAGTTTTCAACCAAGCAACATATATTAGCCTACAATTTAGCCTTTAATAGCGATCACCATCATTTTCTTTAAAATATTATTCTACATACACAGTCAACAGGAAATATGTCGGTGCAGACAGACAGAATAGGATTTGGCTAAAGACCTGTCTGGAAAAACGGTCCAGTTTTTTTTTTTTTTTTTTTTTTTTTTTTTTAGGTTTACAGCACACCTGACAGGAAAAAAAGCATATTTACTGCTTTAAAAAAAAAGACCATTAAAGGAATATTCACTGTATACTATACAAACAACAAATACATGAATTATCTTCTCTCTCTCTCCAGATCTAAATATAGAGAGATTTTGCATGACGGGTGGAGAGAGTCCCATTGGTTACCTAAAGGCCTACATGACCAACCTCTACCTGTCCAAAGATTCAAAGAAGGTACAGGAAGCATATCGAAGAAGGTATATATACATATATTTTTAAAGAATGCATTGGGATATTACTGGCATTTTAGTTTCAATACAGAAAAAAAAACAATCTTGCTTTAGATGAGCTGAACATGATTCTAAATTTGTTTTAAATGGCCGTTTCTACAGGAATTGCCGCTGCCACAATGTTCACCTGTGACAGTGAGAACGAGCTCAGTGACACGCAGCTACGTGTAGCCTTTGACGGGGATGCTGTTTTGTTTTCTGACGAGTCTGAGATAATCGTGAAGGAACACGGATTGGACACCTTTTTTAAGCATGAGAAAGAGTTTGAGAACAAGCCTCTTGCTCAGGTAAACTAAGACTGGTTGACTACTAATGGACATTATAAATTCTTGTCATGTTTGGTGCATGCCATTTCATCCTTGATTTGTCTCCTCAGGGACCCCTAAAATGTTTCCTGGAAGCATTGGGGAAACTCCAGCGCAAGTTCTATGCAA
>JAQIUQ010007347.1:0-25000 GCA_030378365.1 Hybognathus amarus | reverse complement strand
AAAAAATGAAGGGTGGGTCTTTGTCCTCAGAAATTCATTGATTGTGATAGAAATTTGAGTTTTGCTAACTAAATGGATACCGAAATGAATGGCAGGTTGCAGTCAGACTCAGTTGTGAAGAATTTTAAGTCCCATCCTTCTCCGAGACATACGTCATGAAGAGAACAAATGTCGTTTCGAGGGGGAGGGGAGATTAACGTTTTTTTATTAAAGATTCCAAGGGCATTTGAATAATAAAAAATAAAAAAAATTATGATTTGCACGGATAAATAGTTTATAATAAACACTGTAATTCTGTAAAAAAAATAAAAAAATAAAATATATATATATATATATATATATATATATATATATATATATATATATATATATATATATATTAATATAAGAATATATATAAAGAATATATATATATATATTATTAAGTGCATGAATATGTATTTTGACCGTATTTCTGATCTACTGTATATAACTATGTGTGGTACTGCCAATTATAAACTGTTTTCCAGTTAAATATTCTTAATTATGTGTGTTTATCATGGTAATTTTGCAGTCATTTTTTTATCTTTTAAAAAGGAAATGCTTTTGGGAGCCTTCTTGGTCTAATAAATAAATATTGCACTGTACAAATGATATAGTTCAGATTTTAACCACAGCTCAATCGGCTTTATGTAATTGAAAAGTATTCTGATGGTTGTTTTTGCGAGGCTCATTAGCAGAACAATTTTGGAATTAGAGCAATAGCCTGCTTTGCTTTCAGAGTTCACTTACCGTCTAATTAACCGTTCTAGGAGTTGTTACAGTACAATTCAACAAAGAAAGTACACACTCCTCTCACCCTGCATCTCTTTCCTCTTCATCATGATTGCCTTGAATGTTTTCTTTTAGCGTTGGCTGTCTCTGTGAGAATGGTAGCAGCCCTGATGGGCTCTTAATGCTTTTCCCACCTGTGTTTGCTATTAGGGCTTTTTCAGGATCATTTAGAATATGTTCCGATCAGCCAGAAAGCCCCTAAGATATCCCAGCATTCATCTGATAGCTCCCTGTGAAACAGGAGGTCTGGGAGTGCTTGGCCATAGAACCTGGAGACTGTTTGTATTTGAAATAAAGAAAATTGGGGAAATTACGAAAGTTAATGGCTTTAATGATGCGTTTCGAAACGGTGCCACATCAGCGACAGAATGCCAAGCTGGTAAACAAAGTGATGCTTTGATTGCAATCACATTAAGCTGTTTCACCTCAATATTTTTTTTCTTCTATTTTGTCCTGTTTTTCCTCCTCCAGATGACAAAATATCACTCAACAAGCACCCAAAGGTATATAGAGATTTGTGGCAAAGCCCTTGTATCTTATCTCGTGGTTTGGCTTAGCTTAAGCATTTCTCCGGGTGTGCTGCTTTGCTCACCTCAACTCTGCTCGGAGTACAGACCTGCAGCCAGCAGCATCCTTTCCCACCGTTTGTGCTAGAAATCCGTCCAACTTAAACACAGAACTCCACTCTCGTTTATTATTCTGCGTGTTTGTTTTCTGTGATAGTGGGAAGGAAGGGAGATACGATGCACGTTATTTTTCACAGTATAGAGAGTTTCCAGCCTTGTGATTGTTGAGCAATGGAAAGTCTTGCCAGGTTGATGGCACCAGAATGTCTAAAACATTCAAAACAATCATGTCATTTGATTCCTCAACTTTACACGTTTTCCACAAAGCACTACTGCATTCAAAACAGACTTAATTTATAATATAAAGAATACTATCCATTTGGATGAAGAGGTTAGCTAACTGGCTTGTCTGTTTTATAAAAAGTTTAGGGTTAAAGGTGGAATACCTAAGATTTTTGCATTCAAATATCCCAAAATCACAAGGCCAGTGTTATATATTTAGTTAAGATGATAACTTACAATATTCCAAATGTTTCAAACAATGTTTAAATAGCGAGAAAATTGAGATTTTAACCAAGGAAACGGGGCGTGTGAGCAGGGGTGAGCTGGGAGTCACCAGTCAGATCGCGTCATATCCGCGGTCACCTCGGTTTCCGCTCGTACTCACGTGTAGTCCTGGACAAATGCGGAAGTTGTAGTTGTGTGTTAGCGTCTATCAAGCAACAAACGTCAGCTTGTATCGCGCATTTGTAATGGAATGGTGCACATTCTGGTGCATTATTCTTTTCAATTATTCTCCGAATGTGACTGTTGGCTGTAAAGGGGGCGCACACCGGACGAGAAGAGCCGCGCCACGTCTAGGACAAAGTCCAGTATCGCACACCGGACAAGAAGAACCGCGCCACGTCTAGGACAAAGTCCAGTATCGCACACCGGACGCGCACTTTCTCATCAGTATATGGCCAGCAATATTGTTATGTTTAATGACATGAAAGGAAGATAATTTCTGTTCTATGTTATGATTGTACTGTACAATTAAATACAATCGTTGCCGAGTCTGCAGTCTGAAAAGTCAGGATCCATTAGCTAACGATTTGACTTCAAACCCTCTCCACCAAAGCTTCCTCCAGTGACTCGTACAGTAACATTTGTGATAACTAATTTACTTTTAAACCTGACTTTTCTTGCGGCTATTTCAGTTTAATGAAAAACAAGCATGTCATTAAACGCAACATTTATAGAAATTGAACTTTACCTCATCCGTGACAACTAATTTTTGATTCCCGTCTGACTGATTTATCCACGGTTTAGTTGAAAACAACAGTTCCCATCATTCCGGGTTCCTCCACGTCGTCATCAAGCAAAGCCGTTGTTGTTGTTTTGAATGTAGCGCCCTCTAGCGGCATGCAATCTTAGGTATTGCAGCTTTAAAGAAAAAATTAAGTAAGAACGCACATTGAAACATTAAACGGTTCACCCAAAAATTTTAATTCTGTCATTACTCTTAACGTCATTTTCAAATCCGTAAGATTTTCATTCATCTTCGGAACACAAATGAAGATCTTTTTGAATCTGAGAGCTTTCTGTCCCACCATAGACACAACTGAGACTCTGACGCTTCAAAAAAATCCTAAAGAGATCGTAAAACTAATCCATATGAATCTTTTGTTCACATATAAACATTGATGAGCAAACATAAACAAAAGCTCATCAACCGAACCTGCTTGACGACGGAGACGAAACCTCAAATGTGCTGCGTGAGAATGAACCTCAGTGGTTCTTGCTGAAGCTCAAACGTGCAGCATAACATGATGAGACTCATTTCTCGCACAGCTAACATGATGCTTGAGCTTCCTTTTACCACAACTGACGTGTGAAATGATTGTTTATGTCAATTAAAGCCTAAATTCAATCTGTTCATCATATAAAGTCTCTTCAGAAAATTTGCACTAAAGTGCTAAATGTCTTATGGATTAGTTTTGCTATCTCTATATGAACTTTTTCGAAGTGTCGAAAAAAAACCCACAATTTTGTCAGTTGCTGTCTATGCAGGGATAGAAAAGCTCTGTCACTCCAAAACTCGGATGAAGGCAGTAGTCTTTGACAAATCTGTGATTTTTGCTCTGAACATTTTTGTTTAAAATGTTGTCTACACTCTAAAAAATGCTGGGTTATTTTAACCCAATTTTGGGAAAATATGGACAAACCCAGCCATTGGGTTACATTTTTAAATTACATTTTTAACCCAATGGCTGGGTTTGTCCATATTTGGCCCAAAATTGGGTTAAAACAACCCAGCATTTTTAGAGTGTAGCTTTATTAAACTTACCGACATTAAAGTGTCTGATAAAAAAGAATGCATGAAGATGATAGTTTTCAAAATGAGTTAAAGTACAGTTAGAGGTATTTTTTTTAAAGTACTAGTATTAAAATAGTAAACTACGTACAACTTGTAATACTGATGCATTACAAATGAGAAACCTAGTTGTGTACTTAAAGAGGCCACCTGGCACAAAAAATCTAATCATATTCCATATTCCATACCAGATGGGGGCAGTATACCTCCAGAAAGTGAGTTGTGCCGCGGCCGTGTGCACTCTCACGTCTTCAAACAACACAAGCGAGCGCTGTTTTGCTCTTTCTCCCTCGCGCATATTATTCAAATATCATTTGACACGATAGTAAAAGGTTGGAAGACCGCAGTTTCACGTGGAGCATTTGGAGATTTTTAGAGATCAGAGACTCAATGAACAACATCTCAATACTAAATGAAGACCGTCTCATAGACGCCTGTCTCAAAAACAAGCTGGTGCATTTCGACGATATGGGAAAATAAAAGCCTGGGCTATTATTTGAAGTTTACGGTATTCGTTTTGTTCATATTACACTTATATTGTTAGTTTGAATTAATTTGACAGACACCATTCACTGATGTTGATCAAGCTAGCGCCATTCAGAGCTCCCAACTCAAACGAATTCACCGTGAGAACACACGAAATCGACACTTAGCAAGCAGCTTAGTTAAGCTCTCAGAATTTTACTACGCAATTCAAACAATAAATACTGTTTTGGCGCTTGTACATGTTACACCACAGATACCTAGCGCACATGAACCGATCATCTCTACTAGCTAATGGAAAAGAATGTGAATTGTTGAAAGATACAGTATGCTACAACTTACCAAAATGTATTCCTCATGCATAATGTTGACCAATCATTTTTGTACTCTTCCCTGAACTGAAATGTAGTAGTGGGCTGTATTTCCACACGACTGACTTCAGGTTCAAGTACATCTATGATACCCACAAGCCGCGCGAGTTACTCGTGTACTGCAGTTTGGATGGTGGTTATGTTGCCCACCCGCATACCGCCTCCCATGGCCGAAACTGGTATTATGACACCTGCCGGGCCAGGGCTAGTAATTTTAGCATGCTAATTCAGGTTAATATCTCGGCAGCACTATAAACATAACATAAATCTTATTTCTTCTCATTCTTTTGAAGCAAGTAGCTCACTTTTTTGGATATTTTAGCCTCAATTTTACAGATGGCACCTTTAAAGTGTAGGCCCACTACTGCTGCACATATAGTACACTTAAACATATACTTTTATATAGGCCTACTAAAAGTGGACCAACTAGTCCCAAGCAGTATTGAAATAGTACACAAGTTTACTACACATACACATTGATATTAGTATACTTACTACATAAAGTATTTGAAAATATACTTGAACATTACTCAAGTATGCTTCATAAAATGAACTTGAAGTATACTTCTTTTCGTAAGGGATAGAGACCCTACCTCAGATCAAACCTGCAACCTTTGTGTTTTCAGCCCAGCCTGAACCGTTCCTCCAACCGACTGCACATGAGCTTTCAAAGCTTGAGAGAAAACACTTTCAATGGAACAAATACAGATCTGCTGGCACAGAAGCTAAGTGAGCAGTGAATGAAAACATCTTTTCAAACTATTTATTATTCTTTATTTTACCAGGTAATTTGATTGATTGCTTGGTCTACTGGAGCAGTGACCTGGCCATGGGTTCTGTGTGTACAGACCGTATGGTAAAGTCTTTCCCTAGGCGAGAGCCCTTGTTTTGACACACTCTTCAAAACAAGAAGAGTTTTTCTCTGGGTTTGAAGAAATATTTATGGTATGTAGCAGGATAAGGAAAACATTTCAGCATTATTGGATCATATGTATTCACACATGGAAATGATTCCTGAGGTGTAAATCTTTTCATGGGAAATGTGTAGATTTCCTGAAGCCAAACTTAAACTGATAACTCAAGACATTTTCACAGATTGTACTTAGCAGTGCATTTTGGATGGTTTCCTGGGGTTGGGTGTGGACTTATGATGCTGACCAGACTGGTAAATCCAAAGATTTTTGACTAAAAGAACAATGTAACATTCAAAAGCTCCCTTAGGGGGCAGCTGAAATTAAACAACATTTTTTTAAAATGCAGCTCCTGAATATTGTCATCCATTTGACTTCAGCATATATTGAGATGTCATTCACTTTGCTAATATAAAAGGCATCTTTGTCAGTCTTAACAGGTCACAGTGAAAATCAGGAGCGAAAAATGTTTTTTCATGCATGACTTTAGAATTGCTACATCGGATTAAATAAAATGTAAATCACCACTGATGTCCATGATGTCTGGAATCAAAGCAAAGTATTATTCATGTAGCAAATCATGAATAATCATATATTATATATGACCTCTGAGAGACCTGTCATCTTTCTTACTTTCTAATGCTTGTCAGCATCCAAAACTCTCATCAGAACAGATGGGAGATCATTATAATAATCCAGCACAGTATGAACGGTCACAGAAGCAGATCTCTGAGCTGAGAGCGTGTGGAAAAAAACAATCAAGGATCCAAACATCATTTTACAGGAAACTCTTAATATCGCTCGATCAAGTGCTCTAAAGTGAGACCCTAGCCATTAATGTGAACTCTGGGGCTCAATTTTGTCATGATTTACAAATTCCGAATATTGCCGCAGATAGAAATGTGGAAGGCAGGAGGGGGGTTTTCTGTCCAAGTGCTTGTGAAAGTGAAAACATCCGAAGCTTCCAAATAAGCACAATTTAAGTTTTAAATCTCAGTCTGAGAATGGCTCAAGCAGTCCATGCGAATGAAAGAATGAATTTCGGATTCTCTGTGTGGTTTTGGTTGATTGCATGACCAGGATAATGATGATAGTACAGATAAGAGAAGAGTCATATTTTAGGGAGCCCCAGGACTTTTCAGGGTGGCCCGGTCAACATATTGGCGGGCTTCCAAAACCAAATTTATGTATTGCAAATACACAAAAAGAAATTTAAGGGAGAAAAGGGTTGTACAGTGGTGAGTCTTGGGAGAGACAAGAAACATAGGAAATATTCACAATGGAGTTGCCCATACAGGATTCGTAGGTCAAGTTAATCAAGTAAAAGTATAAAATAAATGCAATTAGAGGAACCTTACAATTTAGTTAAATGAAATTAAATAAGCTACTAAAGCTTTTTGTTGCATGTTTACATAGTAAAATAGTTTCAGTCCCCAAATCTGTACAAGCGGTGGTGGGTTTTCAATGACTCTATGCAGGATTATCGTTACACCAGTAGGTGACGAAATGGAATTTAAAGGGGAGGGGTGAAAAACTCAGTTTCAATCAATCTCATGTTAATCTTGAGTACCTATAGAGTAGTATTGCATCCTTCATTTCTCCAAAAAGTCTTTAGTTTTATTATATTTCTAAAAGAAAAACCGTACCGAGTATTTCCGGGAAAAAAGCGAGCAGGTGGAGGCATGCCGTGTGGGCGGAGCTAAATAATCACAAGCACGTGAAGCTTTGTGTTGAGAACGTCTGGAAGCTGTGACATCCCAAAACAAAACAAACCATGGTTAACAATCAGATTCAGCAACCTAAACACTCGTGGTCCTCCTACGAGTCTGCACTTTCGTGACATAACGCCACTTTGACTGTTGGGAAGAAGTCTGCTGTGTAGCTCACATCAATGCGGGCTGGGTAAAAGTGTGCATCGAGGGAGCACTCTCAAACACCCTTCTGAGACCTAAAATGACAAATGAGACACCCTCTCATGGACTTAACGGGCACGCACAAGCGGCAGACAATGTAAATCCACAAGACGGAAAAGTGCATATGATGTATTCCTTTTGTGACGGTGTGTTGCTTAAAAAATATAAAATATGGGGCCCTATCTTGCACTCGGCGCAAATGATTTTGTATACTGACGCATGTTTCATTCCTATTTTGCACACACGCAAAGTGGGCTTTTCCCTCCACAGACACGCGTCGGCAAACTAGGAAATGAACTTGCTCTCCCTGGGTGGGTCGGCACAAAAAGGAGACGGGTTTCGGCACAAACATTCTCTAGTGCTGTTTTGCCGTTCCATAAAACAATTGCGCCACTGACCAGAAAAAAACCTGCTCTAAAGTCAGTGGTGCATTGCACGTTGTTCATAATGCTATTTTAAGCGCGCATGCTAGGCCATAATGTAGCAGGTGCACAATGCACATATACTTTGACTCTCAACACAGATGCAGCAGTTTTTATTTTTGCAAATCATACATTATAAGAAGGAAAAATATTAACAGATGAGGGAAATCATTGGGGTGTTCATGAAGATGTAAACAAATGTAGGCCTAAATCTAGCTTATACGTTTACAAAATTTTTCAGGTATATATAATGTATATAATATTTTACCGACATGGATTTGGGTGGGTTTCTCCATCCCCATATAACTTCACTTCTGTCTTTCACTGCCCCGACAAGAACGTCAGTCTCCTCGACGGTCAACGCTCCTGGTAAACCCGCCATAATAATAACAATCTGTCACGCAACATGCGCACCTGCTCTTAAAGGGTATGTTGGATGACGCACTTGATTGGTTTATTTCATGTTACACCCAAACCACACATATGAATAATGAACCTATTTCAGACCAACCCCTTTTAAACTTGCATCAGGCGCAAGAGTCATTTATCTAGGGCTGCAACAATCGAATTCGATTAAATCGATTAAAATCGATTTCTGAAAGAGTTGGCAACGAATTACATTATCTGATTCGTTGCGACACGGAAATGTTTGAATATATATATATAAAAAAAAAAGTTTGAGTTGAGCGCGGAGCACTTCTCGGTCTCTCTCACGCACTGTCGCTCAATCGCGAGTTCGCATTTGTCAAACGAGAGAGACCAGAGTGTGTCCGTGATGATCGCGTGAGAGAGAGACCCGAGTGTGTCCGTGATGATCACGCGCGAGAGAGAGACCCGAGTGTGTCCGAGATCCCTCACGCCGGAGCGAGACACTGAGAGAGTCTGTGATCACGAGAGAGAGATACCGAGTGTGTCCAAGATCGCTCACGCGGGAGCGAGAGACCGAGTGTGTCTGTGATCACGAGAGAGAGAGACCGAATGTGTCCGAGATCGCTCACGCGAGAGAGAGACCGTATGGGTCCGTGATCACGAGAGAGAGAGACCGAGTGTGTCCGAGATCGCGCGCGTGTGCGTGCGTTTGTCCGAGATCGCGCACGAGAGAGACCGAGTGTGTCTGAGCATTAGTAATTTGGTACATACTAGACATTCTCTGATGCTAGTAATACATAATTAGGCATATTATGTAAGATATAAATAAAAACAACAATTAAATTCTTACCACTGAATTAGCAAACTGTGATTTGAATCAGATAGACAGATGAAAACACTTTCTTGTCTGTCCAAGTAGCCTACCACTACAAAGGGGAATATTTTTCCACAATTTGAAGCACTGAATTGTTCAAACTTCACTCTAAATGACTCACTGACTTCACTAGCCTATTTGCTCGGAAAGGATGAGCAGAAAAATACCTTACACCATAGGAGATGGTCAATCCATTGTATTTGATATATATTACTTTATATTGTATTTATATTTTATATTCATTGTATTTATAATTAATATATAGGATAAACTAAAGATATTATCTATTATTACCTAGGTAAAATGATCATAAGTGCATTTGCTTGTTAAAAAGTTTCAAACATTTTGTTAAAGATTATAACATCTTTGACAAAAACACAACACAAGTTTGTGAGTGTGAGTTTGTGAGTGTGTGCGAGTGTGGTGTAGAGACAAGTTCTGACGTTCAAACAAATCCTGTTAAGTTTTCTGATTTGTCTTTTTCTGTATTTTTTTAAATCAATTTATTGTTCTGACAGCTCAGGCCCCTTTAAAAAAGAAAATATACATCTTTTTGTGCACTTTATTTTTTAAAAAGCCTATATATTTGGCAGATGTAAAGCATACATGTGTATGTTTTTTGTTAGTCCATTTTTTTGCACTGGATCACTGAATTTGCACCTTTTAGTTCTGTTTTTTAATAAAGGATTGGAAATTAATGTTTTTTTTATCCGATTCATTCGATTAATCGACAAATTAATCGAGAGATTAATCGATTATTAAAATAATCGTTAGTTGCAGCCCTACATTTATCCCGCCGGTAAAATAGCAACAGCGCTCAAGACCCGCCCACAAAGTTACTTGTGCTTCGCGCTTGATACTTGCGTTTCAGGATCGTTAAAATAGGGCCCTCATCGTGCCTAAAATAAGTCACTTAGCATTATAATTGATAACTGAATACCTCATTACTTTCTAACATCACTGTTAGAGTAGCTGTGACATTTTGGGTCAAAGTGGCAGATGACATGCATCTTCAGGCATGTGGTCTGACTGCACCAAACTTTACTCATCCTGCCGAATGCCAATGCAAACTGTCTCTCAATAAGACACAAAACAGAGACACTTCAAACCTAAGCAGGGTCCTGGATTTAGCTACAGATGCTTTGGGAATGAGGTCTGACATGGGATAATTACAGAATGGTGAAAAGAATTCTGCTCATTGCATGATTTGAAGCACACCATATGAAAGTAGGCCTGAGGAGTCCCACAGACCCTACACTTTTTGTCATGTCAAGATATATATATATATATATATATATATATATATATTAGAGCTGTCAGTTAAACGCGTTATTAACGGCGTTAACGCAAACCCATTTTAACGGCGTTAATTTTTTATACGTGCGATTAACGGTCTTTTTGTCCTAGCAAACTTTGTAGTTTTTTCACATACTTTTGCAACAGGACGCGGCATGCGTCCTGATCCATTTCAGCGTCTCGCGCTCGTCATCCACTCAAAGCCGGCTCGCAAGCCCAAACGAGTGTGTGCGTCGTGCCTGATGTTTTGTTTCCGGTCTAGCTAGATCCGCTTGCGCTTTGGTCGAAGAAGCAACGAAACGTCCTCGCGCAGCGCAAGCAATTGAAATGAATGGGTTTCAGAGCGCAGCGCGAAGGACGTTTTGTGCCGCACACACTCGTTTCAGCTTGCGAGCCGGCCAAATAGTAACGTTATGTTTTGGGTGGATGACGAGCGCGAGACGTCGAAATGGACGCCAATGAGATTCTGAATGTAAAGTTTACTTTTAAAAAGTTGCCAAATGTGTCCCATTGACAAGACCAAAGCGATCTGTTTTGTCATTATGAACTGAGCTATCATCATCGCAGCACGTCCAGCCTGAAACACCACTTGATGATGGCCAAGCAAACACACACACACACACACACAACACAGATGATGCAAATTCTCCACCCCCTCGTCAATATCAGGACCTCGTCAGTATTTCTTTCACTCTTTTATTGATGGACAGTGTTGCATTGTGTGAGAGATTATTTAGGCTATGTTAGAGTGAAATTGAACACTATTCCAATGTTGTTTTCAATAATAATAATTAAAAAAAACATTTGCACTAAACAAGCCAATCCACTTTTCCATGTTGATAAGAATGTAACAAAAAGAAATCAAAAGACATTAAGAATAGATAAAAATGTGCGATTAATCGCGAGTTAACTATGACATTAATGCGATTAATCGCGATTAAATATTTTAATCGCTTGACAGCACTAATATATATATATATATACATATATATATATATATATATATATATATATATATATACATACACGCACACACACACACACACACTCACCTAAAGGATTATTAGGAACACCATACTAATACTTTGTTTGACCCCCTTTCACCTTCAGAACTGCCTTAATTCTACATGGCATTGATTCAACAAGGTGCTGAAAGCATTCTTTAGAAATGTTGGCCCATATTGATAGGATAGCATCTTGCAGTTGATGGAGATTTGTGGGATGCACATCCAGGGCACAAAGCTTCCGTTCCACCACATCTCAAAGATGCTCTATTGAGTTGAGATCTGGTGACTGTTGGGGTCATTTTAGTACAGTGAACTCATTGTCATGTTCAAGAAACCAATTTGAAATGATTCAAACTTTGTGACATGGTGCATTATCCTGCTGGAAGTAGCCATCAGAGGATGGGTACATGGTGGCCATAAAGTGATAGACACGGTCAGAAACAATGCTCAGGTAGGCCATGGCATTTAAACAATGCTCAATTGGCACTAAGGCGCCTAAAGTGTGCCAAGAAAACCCCCACACCATTACACCACCACCACCACCAGCCTGCACAGTGGTAACAAGGCATGATGGATCCATATTCTCATTCTGTTTATGCCAAATTCTGACTCTTCCGTCTAAATGTCTGAACAGAAATCGAGACTCATCAGACCAGGCAACATTTTTATAGTCTCACCATCAACCATGTCACGCTCAAAATTCCTTAAAGGGCACCTATTATGCCCCTTTTTACAAGATGTAATATGGGTCTCGGGTGTCCCCAGAATGTATTTGTGAAGTTTCAGCTCAAAATACCCCACAGTTAATTTATTAGAACCATTTGAAAATGTCATTTTTGGGCCTGTTTAAAAATGAGCTGTTTTTGGTGTATACCACCTTAAATGCAAAAGAGCTGCATATCCCCGCCCTGCCTTTGGATGAGGGCATCACGTGATAACTATGGTAGTCGGTCTAAGCAGAAGGGCTGAGAGAGTGAGACGCACTGTTTTGAATGTCATTCAGTGTACGTTTGAAATCGGAATATATAAATAGTACGAAGAGACTCCGGCAGAATAAACACACATGAGAATGGACCAGTACGTCTCGGTATGGCTATTTGATACATTTATGTACTTATAGAGTTGTAATCTTGTCCCCTTTGAAATGCAACGTGCAATACACACAGACACACAAAACTCTAATGCAGGCGCAATTTTTTGAAACTACATACACATTCTGTGATAAAGTTTGCTACGTACAAGCGAAATTACAGTTATGCGAGGGACCTGTTGCGTCATGTATACTTGTCACAGAGGTGCTTCTGTGGCAAATGTGAGAAGATGGCTAACTTACAGAACAAGAACATATATGCAGTTTAACACAATATCTTTAAATATATATATCTTTAAATATATAGTATATATCGTTTAAATATATAGTATAATCTATATATATTTATAAACGTGTGGTTACACACTATACAAACAAGGTTTAAATTATATACACAGACATCCTACGACGACGACAACAACTTTAGACGCATTTGTTGTTGAATTGGCGGACATCGACTCAAAAGACTATTTGCTCAAAAATCATAAAATACTCTTACTGTGTTCACACGCGCCGGCGAGAGCGTCGAAGTGGCCGGAAGCTCATTCATTTTCAATGACAGCCGGCAGCGAGCTCCGGCGAGGGCGGCGCGTCTTGGACGGTGAGAGCGGCGAGGAAAGTTGAAATCAGTTCAACTTTATGGTAATGAGCAATGACGCGGTTCGGCGGCAGACCAGCGGCAACCAATCGGTAACTAAACTTTGGTTCCGGCCACATTAGTTCCCAAGCAAAATAGAGGAGGTTGATCATTTGAATTTGATAAGAGGGTGCGCAACACTATTTATAGGCAAGATTACGGTGGATCGCAAACAGCAGACGACGATCCACAGTTGAGTAACTTTTAAGCCACAACAACAGGATTAACCCACGACAGAACATTTACGTTTCCAAGAAACATTACCGGCTGTCGTTGAAACAATGGAGGATGCTGTACAGATCACCGAGGGCGGGGTCTCTGCCACAACCACAGTGTCAATCAAACCCCTTGCTCAATTCTACATCACAAAGAGCTGAATCTTAGAAGAGCTCGTTCTGAGACAGTGGATATTATTAGGGCCCTATAAGAATCCGTTTTATTTTTTCCCAAATTCCATTTTATTTCTTCCCAAATTCCGTTTTTTTCCGTTTTAATTTTTGCAAATTCCGTTTTTTCCGTTTTAATTTTTGGGAATTCATTTTTTTACCCTTTACTGTTATTTTAGTTGTAAAAAGAGTGTGCTTTTTATTCCGTGATCGCATAAATTATAGGGCCCTATATTATTTATTGAGAAAAAACACTGGGTGGATTTTTATCGTTCTAGGTAGTTTTGCTCACACACTGCCAACACACATTTATGTTCAAACACCATGTAAAAGTGAATTTTCCATAATATGTGCCCTTTAAATCACCTTCTTTTCCCATTCTGACATTCAGTTTGGATTTCAGGAGATTGTCTTGACCAGGACCACATCTCTAAATGCATTGAAGCAACTGCCATGTGGTTGGTTGATTAGATAATTGCATTAATGATAAATTGAACAGGTATTCCTAATAATCCTTTAGGTGAGAGTATATAGAGTGATGAGATAGACTGCAGACTGCAGATGCTGATCGAGCGGATCAGGTAATGACACTCAATCACTACATATGCGCAGTGGGAACGAGAAGAAACCAGTGAAGCCGTGACAAATATGTGAAGTACTCCAAAAGAATTAAAGTTAAATTTGACTTGTCAGCAGAATATTTTTACTGTCATTTCCATTATATAGAACTAATTTTCACATTGTACAAAAAAAGGTGAAAATATGATGTCCATAAAATTAGCCCAACCAAGACAAAAGACATTTCTACCAAAACATAGGCCTATACTTCATTTCCGATGTGGTGGAGGTACATATTACTATTTTACTTCTAAATTGCATCAACACAGTGCCGAAGGTGCAGCCAAGCCAGCAATTGATTCATGAATTATTTCTTATTTTCCAAAATTTGTGGGTTGAGTTCACAGTCATTGCTGTGGCCAGGATTCCCCTTTTGGATCATAGTATAGCAGTTCAGTATCTCAAAATAACTCCATGGACTCATAGACCAACAGGCTCCTCTGAAAACCGCAAATAGTCTTTAAAAAAAAAAGCAATATCTGAAAGCACCCCAATGCACGTGGCTTATCACACTGTGAGCTGCTGCGTTCTGCCAGACAGAATCCACGTTCCACTGAAATCATGAATTACACCAGCAGAAAAGCCAGAGGTGGTCAGGGCTGAAGATTAGGAGCAAAATTGGTAGCAGGTTTAAGGAAACTCTCCGAAACACCAGCTGTGGGTGGTCTTGTGTTTCTCTGTTGAGTTTCACTGCACTACCTCAAATTCCTTGCATTGCACTGTGAACGGTTTAGTGTTCAAAACTGTCAGACATTGCCTTAAAAAGAACTTGTTTGTTGTTGTTTCCGGCTGCTGTTTCTTGGTTGGAGCAGGTCTCCATAGAAGAATCTGTCATATGCCTCATTCGTGCCTTTTCTTACTTTCATTTCTCTACTGACTTATTTGGCCTCTCTCTCTTTCTATGATTAATGTTCTGGTTATTTATCTCTGTCTGTCATCATCTCTCTTAATGTGTTCTGGCATTAAGCCAGATCCAACTCGAGAAGCGCTTTCAGAGAGACAGCCGAGCATGTTTAGTTTGGCCCCTTGTCGTCCTCTCATCCACCATCTCTCTCCGGAACGCGTAGAAGATTCTCCCGTCTGAACTCTTTGACCTTTGGCCGTGTTCACGACAAATTACCCCATCTCTGCCGTTTCTCATGTCCTTATTGCAGCTCGGTGTTGGGTGGCCATTAATAAAAGAGAGGGTTAAAGTGGACCCCTCGCTGAGTGATCGGAGCGCTAAAGCTCGGATCAGCTCGGAGAGGAGCACTGCACATCCTACAGATGAACGCAGACACAAGCACACACACACACTAACTCCCCATTCACACAGGTGAGATGCACACAACCACAACCATCCCAGAGAAATCCAACCTGTGCCACAGGAAATTGAAAAAGTGCCAACACACTTGATTGAACTGAATGCTTAAATGCTTAAAAGTTGTGAATGAAGTCTTAGTACAAAGTTGTTTTTTTATTTTTCACTTTTTGCTCATTTATTTTTGCATGTTTTTATTTAATTTATGAAGGTGCTGAATTGTTATGTTCAAGTTTAATTGTACAATATTATCGTATTTATAGTTCAAATTTGAAAAAGAAAAGGTAGCTAATTTTATACATTTCAACAAGATGTACAGATAATTGGATTTTGAAATTAATTATGCCTGAATTGTTTTCTTATTGACATGCTCCCAACAGGGCAATTCTGGGCAAAAAAAAATGTATTATTTCACACTCATAATGATGACATTGTGGCGCATTTAACCTGCAAATATGATCTTTTTGACACGATTACATAAATACACAATTTTTACTGCATTTGGAATCAAAAAAAAAACTGTAATTTCAGGGCTGGGCGATATGGCCTAAAAATAAAATCTCAGATTTTATTATTTTTTTATTTGATTTACGATTTTTTTCGATTTTTTTAATTATTTTTTATAATTCGAAGGATTTGCCAGCATAAAGAATTCAGCACTGAACAAAAAGTATGTTTTGAGCAGGGAGAGAGTGCTCAAAATGCTTAAATGCTTAAATTGGCCATTGCGTTCAAGAAATCAACATATAGGCTAATGTATGTGGTATGTATGTGAATCGCCTGTAAATCGTTTCTATTTTGTTTTAGTTGTTCTTGAAGCTTTTCTGCAACAGATAAATACAAATTACTTTTTATATGTTTTAAATATATATTTCTAGTTTGCGGGAGTCCCGCGAATCGTTTTAATCTCCCGCAAACATACACAGAGTGAGTGCATTACCGCCGGCGCTCGGCCCGCGCTCGCTGCACTCTATTGCGCTGGCAGTGCACGTCTCTCAAGGGCCCGGCCTGACCCGAGGATAGTGACGGAAATATCGGCCCGAGCCATGTTGTCGCTTGCTATATGCTGTTTCCGTTTCATGTGTGCTATCATGTTGTTGTTGTCGCTTGCCATACTGCTACATGAGTGAAACTAACGCTACGGAAACTCCAGGGAGCCAAAAATGTGACATTACACAAAAACTCGATTAACTTATTTTTTAAATTGACCGCAACAAAAAAATTCGAATTAATTCATTTAATCGATTTTTCGCCCAGGCCTACTGTAATTTATCACTTTACATGTCAGTCAAGCAGTTGTTATTGACCAATGTGGGTTTCAAGGTCTGGCTGACTGGTAAGTTCTTTAGGTCCTGTCCCAAACAACCCACGTGCACTTGTGGGCTGCTTCACAAATCGCGTGCTCTTTTGAGTAGGTACTTATTTTAATAAGAAGACGTCCACTCAATTGCTTTGGCCCAGACCAAATACAATGGCAGGGACGTCACTAGGATTGGAAGACAGGGGGGGCTTAGCCCCAGGGTATTTTTAACTTTCGTTTGCAAAATCTTTGCACTCACATCTAGAGCTACACTTATGTCAACAACCAGTCAAGAAACCAAGATGTTAACAAGTAAAACGTGACAGACATATCCTCTTCTTCCATTTCTACTGTGTTAAAGAAAAGTTACTGTAATGTTAGCTTTTAGACACATCAAAGCTGCATGGGGAAATTTACCAGACTTTTAAAAACTAATACAATTTTATTGGTCAATGCTATATAAGGGGAGGGGAACCATGTCAGCGGGCAGTAAATTATTTGTCAACACCTGCTCTCTCCTCATCTCCATCCTCCTTTCTTTTTTTTCAGTCTTCTCATCTTGCCCTTTCTCTTTCCCTCCTATAAAGCTGATCTTTTTTAATTTACAAAAGGCTACAGTTTGTCTTGGAGGCCACACACACTGGAAAAGGCAGTTATTCAAAACTATACAATATCTAAATAGAATTAAAAATTAAAGTTGAAAAAATATCAACACAAAAATACTTACATTTCAGTTGAAATAATCTACAGTTTGGAAACTGGAAATTAACCGAAAAATGAACAATCTGTACATGTTGTGTAGGTTTACCTATGATACATCAACAAAAACTTCTTCGCCGCTGCTTCCCTGTTGACTCCTAAAAGTAGATGATCGAAACAAAACAGGGAGAGACAGCAAGCATTAAGCAAGATAATGATTATTCAGATTTTCTCTCTACTTTGCTGGTGAAGGCTTTTCACATATCCTGATAGCAATCAATCAGTTAATGGTCAAAATGTATATATATATTTATAAAACGGTCCTTGATTCTTTTCAATTAGTACAAAGGCTATGCTTTGTTCATGATAAAACCGGGCTCCGACAGCTTAGCCCAGCGGTTTTATTGATTTCATCAGCAACACTGCGGTTCTATGTTGTTTTCTTTGAGTTTCATGCATTTTACACATTGGAGCAATTGTTTTGCTGTTTCACACTGGGGACTATTTTTTCCAGCGGAAGGTAGGCTTTTAGTGTGATTTTACTTCAAAACTGCACTTAACATTGTTTTTACTTAAATATTGTGTGGCAACCGTTTCTGAAAGCAATAAATTACTCGAGGCAAGTGCTGTATCACATGAATAAGTAGGGCTCAGAGATTGCAGGCACTGCGTCTCGTCGTGCCTAACCAACGCCTTGACCGTATCACGAATGTAACACCACCTGTGCAATATTATATTATTGCTTACATATATATATATATATATATACACACACACACACGCACATACAAACAATTCCTGGACCATTTCTCCTGCGAGCAGAAATTGGTGCTGGCAGACAACACAACTTCTACACAACATGAGACAGCAAATGAAAAGCAGAATGAAACTGCAATTTTACTCATAATGTCTTCACGATTATTTATAGGTTTGGACAGCAACATATTGCAGCAAGCCAGAGACACTGTTCCCAAGTCAAAACAAATCAAAATTTCTCTGAGGCATTTCTTCTTTTTGCTGTGAAACCAAACAGTAAATTTAAAAACCAAACCTGCAGAACACGTGATTTTTGTACTGTTACACCCTAAAATATATACACACACATATATATATATATATATATATATATATATATATATATATATATATATATATATATATGGTCTGAAACTAATTATAGCCAGAACCAAACAACAAGCTTATGCCATAACTTATATAATTTGTAAGAGGGTTTTGAATTCTGTGACGTTTTCTTGGAGAGGTTTGTAACTCAAATGTGTTTTTAATGTCATATACCATAAACGCCAAAATGAATCTGCAGCAGTGCAGGTAGTACACATCAAAGCTATTTCAAGTTATGTTCATTATGATCTGAATCTGCTATGATCATGTGTTAAGGGAGCAGTGGCTTTGGAGAAACTCTAAAGGGAGAGATGCGGATATTAGCTCTAGAAGCTAACTTGCTATTGCTAGCCGCTCTAAAAAATACCCTAGCCTACCTTTAAATGCACAAAATGACTCAAATGTTTTCCTAAATTTAAATATCTCTAATTTTCAGATATTTCTTTTCTTCTGTAGACAAAGAGAAATATAATTCAAACACACAAAGATTAAGAGCTTTCATTACAAAACTTGAGGGCAGCCATTGTTGAGACCTGATAGAGACAGAGTATTTACACAACTTCTAAAGAGCTTTGTGGAGAAAGCACCTGCAACAAAGATTCACTCACTTTGTACATAACATAGCCGAAGAAGAGGAGGGACTGACGGGCAAATGGAGCCAGGAAGTGATTGAGGGCGGGAGGTGAGGGAGGAAGTTCAGGAGCATTGTGGTTACAGGGTCTGAGGAGTTTGCAAAGATGATCCATTTGAATTGGGTCAGCAACTGCAAGAGGACACAAACACAACGTCACAACAGGTTTCTTTCCTTTTCAGTTAAAATTTCTTAAAAAAAAATTTCAATGTATTTCATTTTTTTAATTTCAAATTTTTTTTTAGGTTTAACCCAATCTTAGGCTAATCAAGTTAGAATTTAGACTTACACTGTAATTTTACCATCAGAGATTGAAGGTATATGACCATCCAATTAATATTAGTTTCTGTTCCTCTCAATTGGATTTCAATTTTAACTCCTAAGAATATCGCCAATGTAGTATCAGAGATAACATGGCTTCCAGTTAACCTAAATCCCAGAGTGTTAACTGGGCATTTAAGCAAAAGGCAAACTTGAGTAAAGGATATGTGTCACTACTTGGCTTAATGTCTACTTTCAGATAGAAGACGGTTGCAACGGACACTCAACCCTACGTATGTCTATCAGATGGCATATCTCCACTAGGCGAGGATATAATTTACTAAAAACTAAATACATTAATGACACAAATATTTTGAAAGAAGTGTTTTTCAGCTAAGGAATTAAACTAAAAGAGTTACAGTGTCACTTAAAGGGATAGTTCACTTTGTCTTGAAATTAATTTTTGATGTTTGTGTTTTAGCTTACCTAGAAAGTTTACATAAAAATGTGTAGGTGTATTTGTTTCTGCCAAGTTTCTCAAATTTTATATTTTTAGTTGGAAACGTACTTGTCTGTAGTCATATAATGGAGGTCTATGGTCACCACCTCAAAGAGCATGCACAGAGAAGTCCAAAATTTAACATGGTTAATGGTGATAAATTTAAGTGCACATTAAAGGCCTAAGAATTAAAAACGAGCGGTTTGTGGGAGAAAACAAACAGTATTTATATAGTTTTTACTATTAAATATATTTTTTACCTCTTGTAACCACAGCCACCTACAGAGTAATCTTCGGTTACAAAGTGGAAAAGCTGGATCTGTTGATTTTCTCAAACAAACCAGCTCATTCATTGTGTAGCCAGCATGGCAAATGTGCTGCCTTACATTTCGGAGTCGTTAAATCACTGTTTAATTTCGACTCCCTGTCTGCATGCTCTTTGAGGTAGTGAGCCATAGACCTGCATGACTGACAAACACAAGAGAACACATTAACATTAAAATCAGAAATATGAAATTATGCAAAATAAAGACATGCACTTGAGGTAAGCTAAAACATCCCAAAAAATTTTTCAGAAAGTTGAATTATCCTTTAATTCAAATAAAAATGTCACTACAATTCATTGAAATAAATAAATAAGTTTACATTGTTTTTGTTTTATATTTTTTTTTATATTTTTATTTATTTTTTTATTTGACATAATTTTATTTCTTAGTTGGTTTTAACCCTGGCCAGTATTTCCAATAAATCTCAGCTCCCATGCTCATCAAAATGACAACTAGCTGGTCAAACACTTTTAGTCAATATCAGAAAAGAAATCCAACTGTGCGCTATTTGTCAGCTAAGCCACACATGCGCCATGCTATTGGGTATATTCCAGCAAAATGCTGTTATCAAAACTCACCACATTTTCTGAATGATATGTCAAATGTCTCCTCGACATGCAAATGCTCCTAATGTCATTTCTGAAATACTAAAATTGTAATATAATGTTAAACCCGCCTGACTTACCCTGCTATTAACGACCCATTGCAGACTGCTTCAGAACCAGAACAAGGTCCTCCAAACCACAACATTAGTGCAATGCTTCATTTGCCCTCATGTTTCGAAAAACATTCATGAATCTGATAAGGGTTCCAGTCAGACACACAATATGAAATAATTATTCCAAAAAATAAGTTTCCTTATGCCAGATGGTTCAACATTAAAGCTTTTAAAGGAAGGCTAACTGGTTTTCTGCCTGTGTACATACAAGAAAACAGCATGTCAGTACAAGAGGATCGCATCAGACAATCAAATTCCTCTGAGACACAGTGTCACAAGACTTAATCAGAGTTTTAAATGCATAAAACAGCTTTAAGCTAAATACTGATCTGATTCTTCAGACAGGTTAAGTTTTCTGAACTTAGCTGGCATTATTTGCTCTATTGTATAGACATTGGCAAAAAGATGATTTGCACTTCCTGTCTCCATCAAAGTATTTGCAACACTCACACACCAATCATTAAAGCTAATAGACTTAATGATTTATTTTTATGGTATATAAAAGACAAACAACATCAGAAATTGAATGCGTTTTTCTAGAGCACATGTAAAAACACTTATATATTCACAATTATTCCAAACAACTTTTAAGTTGATCACATTTTAAATCTGTTTCCAGGCATAAAAAATACGATTTGAATAAAATAATTACTTAACCTACAAATGGTTATAAAATAACTTTTGAAATAACAAAAACACTAATTATTTATTACCTGATTTATATTTCCAAAATTAAAACTGTGACATACACAGAAAAAAGGACAGTAAAAAACAATATCCTGAAGTCCCTCATGTCTAGATGACAATGTTAAAACTGTCATACTCAGATGATAGCTATAGTAAACTGGCAATCTCTATTCATGGTCTGTTGCAACATTCATCCACGGGACCTGCTGAGAAATCCCTGATTACACTGGCAAATGATTTATACAACCAAGGTTTTCAGCAAGAAAATTCTTAATATTACTGTGAATTGTCCAGATATGATCTTTTAAGCCTCATCTTAACTCCCAAAGGCCATTTATCCTTCAGCCTCATGGAAAAAATGAAATTATCATGCAGCGCAGAGCAGGAATGATGCTAAATTAATCCCTAAAAAAACATGGCCCCTTTTAAACATATTTCAATGGTTGCAAAATCCCATTGGGCCATGCCAGCTTTCCTCTTTCCACTTTCATTCAGCTATAAATGGTCATTAAATACGTAGTAATATATAATAGATGAATATATAAAAAGAATGATGAACAATATTAGAAATACTTCAGTACTATTATAATTGAAGAAAACCCTAAGGAAATTAAAAAAATGTTTGCTCTAATGTTCTGGGAAAGAGGGAATAAATGACATTTAAAAATGACTTTCTTATAATATATATACACGGTGAAAGGCTTAAGGTTTATGTTTATGTTTTTTTCAGGAAAGGAAGTCTCTTCTGCCCCACCAAGGCTGCAATTTTTTTGATAAAAAAATACACAAAAAAACACTAATATTGTGAAATATTATGACGATTAAAATGACTTTTTTCATGTTAGATATATATTTAAAATGTAATTTATTCCTCTGAAAAAAAGCTGAATTTTCAGCATCATAACTCCAGTCTTCAGTGTCACATGATCCTTCACAAATCACTCTAATATGATGATTTATGCTCCAAAAACATGTATGATTATTATCCATGTTGAAAACAGTTTTTTACATTTTTATTTCAGGATTCTTTGATGAATAGAAAGTTTCAAAAGAACAGCTTTTATCTGAAATGGAAAGCTTTTGTTACATTAAACACTACCCTTCGAAAGTTTAGGGTCAGTAAAGAATTTGTATTTTATTTTTGGGGGAAATGAATAAGAAATCAATACTTCTATTCATCAAGGATGAGTTACATTAATCAAAAAGTTACAGTAAAGACATTTATAATGTTAAAAAATTCTAATTAAATAAAAGCTGTTCTTTGAACTTTCTATTCATCAGAAGAATCCTGAAATAAAAATGTAGAAAACTGTTTTTCAACATGGATAATAATCATACATGTTTTTGGAACATAAAATCATCATATTAGAGTGATTTGTGAAGGATCATGTGACACTGAAGGCTGGAGGTAATAATCTAAAAATTGGCTTTTTTCAAGGAATGAAAATACAATATATATTAAAACAATAGTTTTCATTGTCATAATATTTCGCAGTATTACTGTTTTTTATGTTTATGAAAATCCTCATGACAGAAGACTTCTTTAAAAACATATTTAAAAAATATTTACAAATTTTTAAGCTTTTAACCAATAGTATAGTAAATGTTTAATCAAAACAAGGTCAAACCTAAGGTATACCTATAGAAAAAGGCCACGATAGGTTACGTCTTCATATGGTAACGCATTTACGTTTAACATAATTATTCTGCTTTAACTTGCATTTTTGACTAATTTCCAGTATTATCCCCTATTACCTTGAACTTCCATTCTTCAATATAATCTTCAAACTCTAAGATGGTTACTAGGATAAAAAAATAAAATATATAAAGAATGGACAAAAATGAAAATTTGATAATGACACGTACAACTCCTTTAAGGAGAAACGCCGAAAACGAAGCAATAAGGAAGCAACCATGTGCTGACTAGGTATATGCAATATGAACATATTTAAAGATTCATATAATCCATCCGAACAGAAGCCATGAGGAGCCTAAACAATCAAATTTGTTTCTTTCATAAATTTCCCTTGGCAAAAGAAGTGAACATAGAATCTCCAGTAATCTTTATCCACTTTAAATGACCTAAATGTACAGAGGAAGCCCTCTCAGATGAGTAATTTAGTTAGCAAGCTTCGCAGTATCAGAAAATGGAATTTGTGGTATGGAGAAGGTCAAGGTCTTAATATGCATAATCTATAAAATCGAATTTAATCAACTGAGCATTTATTATCTGGACCAAATGCTGTTAAATGCAGCAATAGGGTTAGCCTAATGAACAGTGGACACAGATTACTGATTTTTTCAGTCTTTCAACAGGATGACTCTGTGGCCTCAATGCTGCCCTTTTGATGAAGGTCTATTATGTTGTTTGCTAATCAAAAAAAGCAGCATATGGCAAATCACCAACAAACACATTTATTGACGTTGCATGCATTGAAAAATGGCCAATTTGAATTTGGCAGAGAGATGGTGTAAATATTCAAGACTGTGTGTATAGTAATAACTTGCTGTAGTAAAGGTACATGATGTAAATGGGTTAAGAATTTCATCAAATGCAAATTTCTAAGGTTAAATACCCAAACAACAAAACCATTGGTAAGTGTCATGCTGAAAGCTAAACTCATCAATTCCTTCCATTTAGTCACATAGAACTTGAAGAGCTGTAAAAACAGTCTCTGGGCTAATCCTCCACTTACACAGCTAAAAACTTTTTAAATGCTGTATTTTTGGCCTTGATTGCTAAAGCCTTATCTTCGATTTTGTCTTGTGTTTGGTGCTATTTTCGTCCACACCTCGCTAAAAAAACACTGGAAGAGAACAAACAACAGTCAGTAACCAAACAAAAAACAATGCTAGGCCAACACAATAACAAACCAAATATATTACAATTATCAATTGGCAAACACTGTTTAATCTTCACGTAAACTTCAAGCAAACAAAAGTTAATAGATAAAACCTAATTATTTAATTGTCAGTTTTTGCAAAAAGCGTGTAATACGCTAAGGCCTCTAAGTCATTGCTTCTCAGAGATTATGGGATTCACAGCTTATGGCTAGGGGTTTGTCGGTATACCCGTATTGGAAAATAAATCTCTTTTTATTTGTAAATATGAGAGCGTGCTCCATTATCTCGAAAGTTACTCATACAATAGAACAAACTACCATGTTTGCAAGCTTTGTGTGCACACCATGGTTTCATTCCACTTTTAAACAAATGGTAGATGGACTCTTTTCTCAGAATGCAATTTGGACCCATGCGGGTTTGGCTAGATCATTATTTTACAAAATACATAATCTCATAAGGTGACAGAACAATATTTGTTAAAAATTCCTTATTGGTTAAGTT
>JAQIUQ010007344.1:0-17301 GCA_030378365.1 Hybognathus amarus | reverse complement strand
AATGCTTTACTCATTCCGATTACTCATTTGTTATATAAACTGCTAAAAAGATATTAAACAAATACTCCACCATTTTTTTCTTATTAAACTATGTTATTCCCTTAACTAAGACGAGTTGATACATACCTCTGTCATCTCAGTGCATGCACTCAATCGCTCTCGCGCGTGAGACACTTTTGCCTCGTTTCCACTGAGCGGTACTGTACGGTTCGGTTCGGTACGCATTTATTTGCGTTTCCACTGTCAAAAGCTGTGAATGGTACCAAAAAGCCGAATCGTACCATACCACTATTTTGGGTACCCTTTCGTTGGGGTACCTAGCACAGTGAAAGGGTACTAAAAGGACTCGACTGCAGAACGGTGATTGGTGGACAGAGTATTGTCACTCGCACGTGCTACAAGGGCATTAGAAGCATACAGTTGAAATATAATTCTACTGTTATTGTATCACGAAATGTAGTTTTAAGAGTTTTTCAGGCGAGAAAGTAGTTTTTTAAAGCTCAAATCTGTGGTTTATTTATAGATTTATGATAATTTGACTGAGATCCATTTCAAGCGATCACCGGACGCTTCGCACTCGTGTCCCCGCCTGGAACAGCCTTTCCGCGGCTAATCGTTCTGATGTTTGCCGCTGACTCGGACGTCTCTGTAGTGGTTAAACATGAGATATAGTTCGTCTTGTATAAACCTAACAGGTGATCTTTGGTCTCGTGAATCTATAATTCGTTCCCTGGCCAATAGCTTTGGCAGAAGGCTACGTGAAGTTTCATATCTTTGAGCGCTGAATTTGTATATTTGACTGACTGAATTGTTTCTTTATGTTATTTAAGCTTTACTGTATATCTGTTTGTACCTTTTACTTATACTTTTATAATGGCTATTATTGATAAAACTGAAATGCAACAAAAAGATAATTTTGTCATTTTTTAAATTCTATTACAAGATGTGTTGTTTATTGCAACATTTGTACCAATACGATATGCAATACATTACATATTGCCTGGAATATGTTTAATATTTCTACATTTAAACGAAAAAGAGGCAGGGTTGTGTTTTATATTTAGTTTTGTTTATAAATATAAACGTTACATACATGCAGTGAATATAATCAATAGGCTATGCGTTGCCTGAACCACATTTGTGTGCTTTAGAATGATTACAATGTATTGAAATGAAATCGAGAAAGAAGCAGAGTGGTGTTTTATAACACATTTCGGTTTTATTATTGCCTAAAATGTACATACAAGAGATAACCGGAGTCGCAGAGCCAGAGCGGAGCTGAGAACGTCGATTCGAGACGCGCTGTTCATTAGCAGGGATCATTCTCCTGAGTCGGACTTTGCGATGGCTACTTGGTATTGAGAAACGCCTAATGCCAGCGCTTGTTTCTAGTGACAAACATGCTGAGAAGCAAGAACAAGATCTGCTGTGCTGTCTGTCATCCATTGTTGTTTACTATGTCGCTTCTTTGACGCAAAAATGACGTCGATCGCTTCTTCCAGCAAACACCACGCCTATCAAGTAAGGGTACTGTTGGCGGTGGAAACGCAAGCCTGATCATGGTGTACCCGACACCGTACTGTACTGTACCGTACCGTACCCCTCAGTGGAAACGAGGCATTTGATTGCACTTAACTAGCCCAATCCATTCAATATGGGCCAAAATACAAAATAAAACTTTGCACTTTTCTAAGCGTGTAAAGTGGATAATTATAATGTATGGCGGAATACCACAGCTTGGGAGCACATCAACTTGGCGTAGTAATATCATCACTCTTGAAAAGTCCTCTCCCTCTCCAGAGTGAGTGCATAGTCGAAGTGCTCCCAATCAATTGCTGCAGTATTCCGCCATACATTTTATCCACTTTACATGATTAAAAAGTGTAACTTTTTATTTTGTGTCATTTTGGTCGAGTTACACTACTTGTGTAACTGTATTTAAATAGGGTAAAACGTGGAGGTGTTTGGTCGCTTCTCTGCTTGACCCATAATGAATGAACTGGGCTAGTTAAGTGTGATCAAAGTGTCTCGCTCACAAGAGCAATTGAGTGCACGCACTGAGATGAGGAGGTATGCATCAACTCATCTTAGTTAAGGGAATAACATAGTTTAATATGAAAAAACGTTGGTATTTTAACCTTTAAGTATTTCAGGGCTCCAGACTGCGACCAAAATTTGAGTGTGCGACTGAATTTTACATCCAGTCGCACGTGCCGAACTCAGTAAATTTGCCACAACGTTAAACGCGTAGTTAAACGTGGAAGGGCGCGTCAATAAAGTGAGTGAGACAAGAAAAGGGAGCGAGCGTAAACGTCTGTGGGAAGGAGATGGAGACAAAGATCACAACCTGCAATGTGCTTCTGAGCAATAAGCGATCTATCGACTCATTATCTAGCAGCGAATGTGAACAAAATGAAAGTGGAACTAAAGTACGCTACTAATTTATGCTTCACGAACCATTTATTAGTTTGGATCAATAATAGCAGCGCATAGCCTTTCTTATGTATATGTTATCTGTAGGGCAGCGCCCCAAAATATTGACAGTAAAATAAAGACCCGAACCTGCCAGTCGCTGGGCCGATCTCGATCACCGACACTGTTACTCAGGAGATCCAGAGAAGAAATCCATTGAATTCGCCTACAGAATTTATAACATTATCAGTACAAGATCCAGTTAGAAAGATTCAGATTCAGCGCAGAGTTCTGTTATAAAACCAGCTATCGAATCAAACAGCGCTGATGTGGAAACCAGGAGAAACACTGATAGTTTTCAATCCACAAATCAGCAACATTCACCATGGATTTAGGCTAATGTAGTAAGTTAACTCTAACCATAAAATATAATAATGTGACAGAAATAGTCAAACGCTTACAAGTAGCCTACTACACATCTTTTTCTAGCACTTCAAAACTATATATATACAGTATATATATATATAGTATATATATAAAATAAAAATAAATGTATGTGATGACCAACACATTTTTTGTTCATCCTTCAAAGATTGCCCTGAAAATGAAACATTTTAAGGGTTTGGATAACTCTTATTTAAAAAAAAAAAAAAACAAAAAAAAAAAACACGGCAAACAGTAGGATGTTAATTGGCTATGTTAATATTTTTTCACTCCTTTTGTTTTTTAATTCGTATTAACTTTAAGACATTACGAATTATAATAACTAAAGTTAATTTAATCAACACCCTAAATAAAGCTTAGTGATTTATTGTGCTACCAGAATTTTTTTTTTTTTTTTTTTTTTAGAACTCAGTGCAAGTTCTCATTTGAGGAGATTCTGCCCTCAAATTTGAGTCTGGAGCCCTGTGAACGTGTCTTTATTATGAAATAATGTATCAGTATGTACAGTTATTTTGGGGGTAAATTTGAATAATTGCATTGCAAGCTGATTTAAGGTGTGCCCCTAAATTTTCTGCTTGTGCTCCTAAAATTTTCAGTCAGGGGCAACAGCGCTCCTGGTAAAAAAAAGTTAGTCTGGAGCCCTGTATTTGAGTTTAATTGAATGCATCCTCAGTCCAAAATTGAAAAGGTCACCAACTAATAATTTTAAGTGCAGTGTCTATGCCGTCCTAAAGACATATTCATACAACGTGTCAGTCGGTATACCACGTCAGTACCTTAAGAAATAATTTACTCAATAATCAAAAGAGAGAGGATAACCTTCAAAAACTGAGACTCAATGAGGAATAATAGAAAGAACACACTGTCCACACACATAAAGCTCCCATTCATGCTGAAATAGACCTTTACAGGGTTAGAGGTTATGTTATCATTGCTATCTTTTCACTAAAACACCTGTCAATCACTCGTCGCTATGGAAACACCAATCTGACCTTTTATATAACACTCTAGACAAACCGTTTCAGACAGCTACATCTCTTTATTTCTCTCTTACTCTGTTATTGTTTTCCCGAATACTTTCTGTGTCAGGCAGCCATGATGCATTCAATTAATAGGCTTCACGCAGTAGAACAAAAAAGTAGAAAAAAAATAAAACAGGCAGACAGATTGCTGGTAACTTTTATCTGGCCTCAGTGAACTATAATCTAAAATGAGTAGATCAGCATGTGCTTTGCATTATTATTTCAGAGTTAAAAGTCATATCAAAGAAGAGTGCATCATTCAGCAGAGCATGTCAGGTCAACATGTTGCTGTTACATCAGGTTTGCTTTTCTAGCCCTCTCCTTTGTCACAGCTTAAGTCAAGCCTCTTCATCTTTGACAGGAAACTCATTCCTAAGAGAAGTTTGTGATATTTTTGCACAGCCATCACTGATGAGACTGATAAATGTCATATCACTGTGTTCGCACACACCCCGTGGGATAACCGGTAGATGCAAACACAGATTTACAGGTTACTGCATTCCCCAGATATAAATCTGCCTGCTGCTCAAGAAGCCTGAATTCACAATGCATATCCACCTTATTCCTGACGACCTTACTGCGTTTTGAATTACGGGCGGCACTTCTGGTTTGGGGAACTTCCATTCAAAAAGACTGATAAGGTCATAAGGTCGCCCTACAAATAAAGCTGATCCATCAGTTTGACTGGATGAGCTGTCAATTTTCCTTAATTTATTTTCAGACATCATGAGAATAACGCTATACTTGGTATTTTAACGTGACATGTTATAACAGGAATATCTACGACAAGAGCTCTTCAGTCACTGCTTTCTTTTCCTCGTGATGATTTTTATTGTTTCCTTTGCAATCCGCTGTAAAAGTATGAAAAAAGGACAACATATACAGCACATTTGTGGTCTGTTTTCCTGAATTGAATTTATAATATTCCATTAATTATTCTCCTCAAATCTCTCACGTCTCTTTCCAGGTTTGTTTTCATGGGTAAATGCAATTCATAATCTGTCAAAATGATGAAAATCACTTTGATATAGTGTCATGTAATGCTGAACTTAATGAACATTTTTGATTAAGGCTTGTTACACAATACAGATATATATATATATTTGCCTACTACATATTTAGCCAAAGACTCACGCTTATGAGGCTATTTTTGGTCTGTTGAAAGTACCTTGTTGATTCTTTACACTTTTAAATTTCATTTTAATGTTTGATGGTTGAAGGGTGAGTCGATTAATGTCATCTCATGACACTTTTTTAGCATATTGCGTTCATAGAGCGAGCCTTCCACTGATTGTTAACAGCTTAACGGAAGTTACACCCATAATTCGTGCGAAGCATCATGGGGCGTAGGAATAAGGTGGATGGAAATTAAGATATTTTGCTGCTGTGCCAAACAACTTAAGTCAAGGGTCTTCAACCGGAGGTCTGCAACCCCTAAGGAATCCGCAGTGGTACTGCATGGGGTCCACCAATTAATATTTGATCAAAGTAATTTTTTGTACAAAAATGAAAACATAGCTAAAACTTTTCACATTTTTTTGTGATTTAAATATAATTTGTTTTAAAAAGATTATTATTACATCAACAGACTTCAACAGACTTCAATTACATCAACAGACTCAACCACCTGCTGTGATGTGATCGTTATTGCCAGCCCATTCTCATCCCAAGGCATCATTTAACTGACGCCTTGGGAAGCATTTTGACCATGTTTCAATACCCTTTAGGAACCCTTTAGCGTCAGTTAGATGACGCCCTAGGATTGACGTCTAACCCTTACCCTACCCCAGACCTAAACCTACTCGCATCAGACTGACGCTAAAGGTAAAGTGTCAGTTAGATTACGCCCTAGGATTCGTGTCATGTAACTGACGCTAAAGGCGTCGGATGTTGAAGCATGGTCAAAATTGTCAGTTAGATGACGCCTTGGGATGAGAATGCATTGTTATTGCAGACTATGAGTGCTATAACTTGAAAACACTGGCTAATAATTTATACAATTTAGCTCGACAGATTGGATCACCTTGTGATATCTACACCCCAACCACGAGATAACCTGTGCATAAGAAACTGGTGAAATCCAGATGTGGAGGCTAATAAACCCACTCAGGCCCAGTTCTACAAAAGCAAGAGCACCTTCAATATTTATGTCAAAATATCATATTGGCGAAACAGATTGCAGTCGTGAACTGCTCTGAGACATGAAGGTTAAGAATCCAAATGCAGTGTTTATTTTGAAAGGGTAATCCAAAGACATAATCCAGATAACAGGCAATATCAAACACAGGCAGGCAGTCCAATCAATCAAACAAACGGGCAGGCAGGCAGAGCAGGGAACACAGGCAAAAGGGTAATCCAGAGACAGGAAAGAAATCCAAAAACAAGAGACATAAGACTAGGAAACCACTCAGAGATGCAGTGTAAACAACTAAAGACTTTGCAGGACATGAATATAAAAACCAGGCTATAGGCTTAATGCCGAGTGTCACGTGACCAAACCGGAAAACAGGTCTCATCGGCATCGGCTTGTCAGAGAAAGTGTTAACAGCCGTAAGAACTGACTACGATATCTATTCTGTTCACTTTGTTATTGGTGTTTTATTCCATTTAAATATCTAAACGTTACTGTGAAGAAGAAAAATATAAAACGTTTAAATATCAATTTTAAAATTGCAAGTATTGTTCCATCCAAATTTAAAGTGTGTATTCCTAGTTGTCTCTGAAGGTTCAGCTGTGCTAATAATTGTGTTTTTTCTGTGTTTCCATTTTTCTTTTTAACTGTATATATATATATATATATATATTAGGGCTGGGCGATATGACGATATTATCGTATATTCGACGATGTCTCGCAAGTATCGCGATATCGATATCGAAGTCTGTTTCCAGACGATAATCGTCAATAAAAAATAAAAAAATACAAACATATTTCACATAGCCCTATAGTTATACACATATTTATTTACATGCAATAGCATGATTTAAATATTTTCTGTAGGCTAGTAGGGTTAGGAATAGAAAATCGATTCTTCTTGATAGCATTCTTTAAGCACAAGACGCAAGAGAAAACTTCTGCATGAGCGCTGTTTACTGAGCAGCACACACAGCCGCTTCTCGTGCACGGACAAATGTGCATACAATATCACACACATATACTTCTTGTTAATTTAGAGAATGAAATAATAAACATGATTAAACATCAGAAGAATTGTTTCAACCATGGAAAGACGTCATTACACATCTTTTTTCAAGTTCAAATATCCTCGAACCTGTAAACAGAGTTCGGTAAGCAGGCCTGTGTCTATTGAATCCGTGCATTGACAGCCTGTACTCGGTGCCAATATTTGAAGTTGATAAAAGAACAAAGGATAAAGAAAATCTCTCGCTGAACTTTTACAGCCTATGCCTAAACTTAATATTGTGTGCCTGTTGTTCGGCGCTGACTGCTCCAACTGCAACACGAGTCGGTGTTGGACTCAGCATGCGACTTTGAGATGCGTTACCTGTCAAAGATCATTTATCACTTTCGTAATTCTGCTAAACATTTTTTCCTGGAGTTCTTGATTTTTATATTTTCGTTTTACATACGAAAAAAAATAATCCTGTTAATTCAGAATAGCAGACATCTCCAATATTTTATTTTGGTTTAGTATAAAAATTCATCAGAAAAGTAACTTTACCCGTTTCTGAATATTAATTTAAATGTTGCCCATAATAAACAGGCCTTCTAAAAAAATAAAAACATGACCATTGTAATTAAAATTAAAATTTCGTTATATGGCAAACGGATGAAGAAATTGCGTTGCTTTGAATATCTCATGCACGCGTTCAGAGTTTGTAATGTTGGGAGGTCGGTTACAGATATTCGAGCGTTATACTTTGCTTTAGATTAAAACATGAACAAAAACACATAAATAAAATACCCAAATATATAGCCTAATTATTAGTAACTTATGTTTCTAAATAAATAAAGCAGTAATTTTTATTGAGCGGCTTAAGGTTTTGCTCATGCAGAACAAAACAATTGGTTTTAATACCTAATTTTAGACAAATAAAATAACAAATATATTATAGTTTGAATACAAGTTTTAAAAAAGCGCACGTTATAATTAGGAAATTAACTTAGGCTATCATTAAATCAGTCGATAACGCTAAAGAAAAGAAAAGAAAGAAAGAGACCGGACCTTAAAACAAATAAGCACCCGTCACCTTGGCATCAACACGCATTCACTGTTCTTACAATCATCAAATTCGGTTCTGTTCTGTTCTCTATTCAATATTGTAAGCTATATTATATATTGAATTATACATTATATATATGAATTATATTATAGGCTATATCATTTCTCCTCGCAAAACGAAATTCGTTTCAAATAGGCGATGTGATAAGAACAGTGTGGAAATTTTTAGCTAACCACACAAAGCTAATGATTTATGCTCGTTCAAGCTCAAACTAAGCGAAGTAAAACCTTTAACGTGCCAATCATTAAATTAAACTAGCTGAATTCCTGGCTATCATTAGATAAAGTGCAGCCAGACTCAACGGGGCTGTTTACACCTGCCACTTCATGCGTTTTCTCAGATTCGGATAGCTGATTTATCTGAACTCTGATTTATCAAAACGATTCCATTACACCTGGTCACATAAATGTGTTTCTGCAAAACGGATAGCCTAAATCCGATCTTCAATTCCCGCGCAATATACAGATTTAATGAAGTGCACGTCACCGAAAGCAACAGATGCGCTGCATTTTATTGATCATCATCAGCAAAATCACCAAAGACGGCAATAAGAGAGAGCGCCAACTGCCTGGTGGTCAGATCATTTCGTTTCTTTACTTTTAATGAAGATTTAAGATTCTGCGACTTACTTTCACTTTCATTTGCGATTGCGGCGCGTTCACTTAGACGCTCAGCTGCTTATCTGAGGTGATTTGTGTGCAGTCGCGCCGTCATATCTGACTAAAATAACATGACATATGGCCTATAACACGCAGCGGGGCGTGTTGGGGGCGGGGCTTGGGTAGACGATATTATCGGATATCGCGATATTTTTTAAGGCGATTATCGATAAAATATTTTTGACATATCGCCCAGCCCTAATATATATATATATATATATATATATATATATATATATATATATATATATATATATATATATATATATACTTGTGTTACATGTAGTGGTAGTTCATTCTTATTAAGCTTCATTATACGCTTATTGTCTCTGTTGATCACATAACAAAGCCTCTTTAATATGCGATCCTAAAGCTACAAGCTGATATTGTTCAGTGAACTGACCTGTTTAGTGAGCTTAGGCTAAGAATAAATCATTGATAATTGATAGCATTTCCAGCCGAGTAACTTGGCTGGACGAGCTGACTCTACGAATTGCCGTCAATCATATAAAGGTATTCTGAAAATCAACAGTAACCTGTCTGTGTAGGACATATATTCCAAATTAATCATAATTTGTTGTGTTTAATTACTTATCTATAGGTTTAAGCAATGTAAATGCAGACATAAGATTAGCCAAACAGAAAAATATTTGTATAAAATATTGTTGAAATATCGTTCAATAGTTGTATAAGTAATGACTTTAAATGTCCACTGTACATTATTCTGCTATAAAGCCATAGCTTACACATTGCATCTGCACTACTAAAGGACCCTCAGTAATTTCAGTATCACCGTCAGTGATTTGCTTCTTAATTGTCCATCTCACAGTAAAATTAAAATGCATGACTTTGCAAAACCATTAAAATAATTGTGATTAAAATGACTGTGAACAACTAATGAATTGTTATTTTACAGCAACATGTATTTTGGTAATGATGCATATGTAATATATCTGCCCGTTCTCATCCTTTAGCGTCACATAGAACGCTACATGACAAAACGGTGCTATACTACGCACATTATCGTTAATACTGTATAACATGCAAACCCAAGTCGTCATAAATCCTTTAGCGTAATATGAGACTACCTACCCTACCCCACACCTAAACCTACCCATCACAGTGCGTGTTATATTAACGATAAGAGTTGAACCATGTGCGTAGTCTTAGCGCCGTTTTGTCACATAGCGTTCTATATGAGGCTAAAGGATGAGAATGCATCTGATATATGCAACACACTTTTTCAAACAGACTTCTCGGAGTAGAAATGCCACTCAAAGTGAAAAATATGTTGCAACATAAAATGTAATATTTAATAAGATAATATCATGGTGTTAAAAATCAGTGTTGTTGTATAGCGAATGAATGAATGAATGAATGAATGAATGAATGAATGAATGAATGAATGAATGAATGAATGAATGAACTGAATGAATGAATGAATACGAACGAATCGAATGAATGAATCGAACAGTGGGTGCACATCTACACAGAAAGAAACGGCAATTAAACGGTGTATGCGTGTGTGTGTGTGTGTGTGTGTGTGTGTGTGTGTGTGTGTGTGTGTGTGTGTGTGTGTGTGTGTGTGTGTGTGGTGTGTGTGTGCCTTGGTGTACAAGCATTCTTCCACCTGTAATTACTCAGTTATCAGATCTCTACAGAATTAATTACGGTGGCACTGCAGTGTAGTGTGGGTGGTCTGTGAGTGAGCGTGTGTGTGAGCAAACCGGACCTCCTGGGTTCTGGAGGAAAAATGCTGTGTACAGAATGAATGGAATACATTAAGTAGTGAAGACATCAAGACATGTCTACTCTTTATACATCTCTATCTCAATCCACTCCCCTCAGCCCTGATTACCACCTGTCTCTCCCTCATAAAAATGTATCTTATTTCCTCGCTGGTTTCACTGTGGATGGACTACAGAAGAAATAGGTGGGGGAAACACTGTAGATCAGTAATGTATAGTGTTGCAGAAAGGTGTAATGTATAGTGTTTCAAAAGGGTTAGGACAGATTTGGACAAATGTCTGAATGTCATTATATTAGACACAACATATCAAAAGTGTCTGAGTAATTTTTATTAATCTTTGGGTAAAAATGTTAGAGCAAAGTGTCCCTTATGCTCACCAAGGCTGCTATAAATTTGATCAAAACTGTGTAACAGGGTTAAATAATACTGCAATTTAAAATACTAGTGCAAAATGCCCATGCAGGGGGAGTGGCCAACAGCTAGAGCGGCAAAAGCCAATGGGTCTCATTCATGAAACACGAGCAGAATGAATTTGTGTGTAAATCGTGTGTAAAGCGGTTCTGGTAAATTTTCGTTTTCATTCAAAATGTTCGTATTTTCCAAATGTTAGTTGGTACACATGAAATCTACACCTGCTCCTCAGCCACATGCTGTAAATGGTGCGCTGAACATTCAAACGTTTTGCTCATTAATAAGGCTGCATTTTAATTCACCTTAATCGGGTACATTTTTAAACAGCATTTTGAAAAAATATTTTATATGGTAATTATACATTTTTTCTTTTTACTTCCATATTTTGAGAGGCAGTAATTTATGGAAGCTTGTTTCTAACACTGAATTTAAAAAAAATAAATAAATAAATAATTGTGACTTTTTATCACACAATTGCGTGTTATAAAGTCAGAATTGCGAGATTTAAAGACAGAATTGCGTGATATAAAGTCAGAATTGTGTGATATAAAGTCACAATTCTATGAAATAAGACAGAATACTTTTTAAATCACAATTCTGACTTTTTCTCACAATTGTGAGTTTACATTTCGTAATTCTGACTTTATAATACATAATTGCGAGTTTATATGTCGAAATTCTGACATTTTTCTAGAATTGTGAGATATAAACTCGCAATTGTCAAGTTGGCTAATTGTAAGGGAAAAAAATACTAACTTTTTCCCCCTATGAATAGATTTAAATCTTATAATTCTGACTTTATATCATGCATTTCTGACTTTATATCTTGAATTCTGTAGAAATAAAGTCAGAATTGCAAAGATGTAAACTCGCAATTGTGAGAAAGTCAGAATTGTGAGATAAAAAGTCCAATTACCTTTTTTATTTTTCATTTATATGGCGGAAATAAGCTTCCATAAGTAATGGCAGATCTGGTGATCGATGGTGGTCCTTCTCCAGTTTGAATATCATTTTTCTGAAGTGAACTAATTTGTTTTTTGCTGTCAAGCTTAATGTTGAACCATTTTCTTCTCACTTCTGGGACTGGGACTGTTCGATTAACAGATGAAACTCCATTAGGCCACTATGTAGGCTACTCTTGAAAATAAAATTGGCGTTTTAAATGAACTTCTGATAATAAAACTTAAATTTCTGCATCAGAGAAATCTTTCTTTTTCATTCGCATTCATGTTATTATATGCCTATATATAGATGTTAGTCGGATATAATGGGCGGGAATTATGGTAATTGAGAATGAACGTGAACGCGCATCCCATTGTACGACTGATTCAAATTCATTACACACACACACACTTTCACTATCATATTTGACGTTTACGAAGTATTTGTGAATCAGGAGAAGAGTTTCGGGAAGGTCTCTTTACGCGCAAATCACTCTCATATTTACTCGTATATTTACGAATGTTTCATGAATGAGACCCAATGTGTGCTTCTTTTAGATATATGTAGCGATATCTTTTGCATTTCTAATCCAACGGCAAACTCGGCACTGCACTTACTCGTGCCCGTAGCAAGACACTTGTCAAGTTTGAGATCCATCGGACTTAACGGTTCAAGAGATATGCGATTAACAGACAGACACACACAGACAGACAGATGTTCCTGTAATTTATATATAGATTAATGTTTTTAATATATTTTACAATGTAATTAATTAATGTGATGGCAACAAAGCATACTTTTCAGCAGCCATTGAGGTTTTGTAAAATGTTTTATTTGACTGCCTTTTTGGGCTAAATTAAAAATAAATGTTATTTTTATGATATTTTGTTACATACCATTTTTATGTGTGTCTTAAGTGAACAAATACTTGGAGTGGAGCACTACTATACTAAGCTTTTAGCATTGATGAAAGCACTGCATTAGAGTGGCCTGTGTGCATGTGTGTGTGTGTGTGTTCTTCAGAAATTATTCATTTCGGTGTGGTCAAAGTGATTCCACTTGTCCTTTCTGACCAGCCAGCATGATACACGACTTTCATCCTAAACCCACACCTCAGCCGTGTGCCACTTATCTGTGTCTGCGTGCATGTCGTTTGTGTGTGTGTGTGCGAGTGTGTGTGTGTGTGTGTGTGTGTGTGTGTGTGTGTGGGGGTGTGTGTGTGTGTGTGTGTGTGTGTGTGTGTGTGTGTGTGTGTGTGTGTGTGTGTGTGTGTGTGTGTGTGTGTGTGTGTGTGTGTGTGTGTGTGTGTGTGTGTGTGTGTGTGTGTGTGTGTGTGTGTGTGTGTGTGTGTGTGTGTGTGCATATTTTTAAAGAAGCTGATGACAACAATAATGATGTTGATGATTAAGTCTATGGCTTAATCAAGATAACAATCAAGGGCTAATATAGCATTGATGAGGAGAATATTTATAATGCTGTCATTAATGACAATATTTCTTCTTGGGAAGCTTATCAGTAGGAAGTTTATCACATGATCAAACAAGATCTCACCCCATGCTGTTTGCCCTCTATATCGCTGCAATATCACTCTGATGTATACAGTAAGCTACTGGCATGAATGCTGAATATGGGCATCTCTGTGCTTTGCACTTTAACCATTCAGTGCCATCTTCTGCATTTTATTTTGATGGGAGATGCAATCTCTAAAAATCGAAATAAAAGTAGTATTTGGAAGGAAAGGAAAAAGGTCAATGTATTATTTGAAGACCTAATGTTAGGGTAAGGCATTTTTTAAAAGCATTTTTATCTGCAAGCTCCTTTAAGGGTTAACAACACCAACCACAGCCTTCTAAGCACATGCATGACACTTGTAATCTGTTGATATATTATTCTGTGTGTACAACCTCTGAATAATAATTGCACTGGGCTGAATTATGAAATGAACATGTTGTATGTACAGTGTGGTTCATAAGTCTGAGCTCACTAGTGATTATGATTCTATCTAAAAATATATTCAAATTATACTTGCATCACTGATAATAAGTTAAATGTTTCAACATTTACATGAATTTCATTGTTAACTTTTAATAGTATTTCATTTTAACTTTAATTTTAACTTGTTTTAACATAAATTATGCAGAATTTAATGATCCTGTTCTCAATAATGATTAAAAGGGGTCATATAATGGTACATGCACTTTTACAAGTTGATTGTACTGCAATGTATGTTGTCAGTGTCTGTACCCAACCATCATTTAATGATAAAAATCCATCCAGTGGTTTTGTTTCAATCTCCTAATATGTTTTCCCTGTCTTAAATTGAGCCGTTCGACCGTGTGACGTCACACAGTCGCACGCCTCTCCCGCGGTATGTTGATTGACAGCAGTGTTTCAACACAGACCCGCCCTGAGCGAGCTGTCATCATAGACTATAGTCCGTCATTGTTGATACACTGGAGCAGAATGGCGTCTAAGTGACTGTGTTGTTCTGTTATTGGGTGCAATAACAAACACATGAAATCATTCATAAATGATGTTCCTAAAACCGAATCACTGAGGACGCAGTGGCTGAGTTTTGTTTACGAAGGGAATATTCCCCACGATTAACGTCAATGCGCTCATGTTTGCGCAGAGTTATCTCCCACCAGACTGCTTTATAAACAGGATCCACAGTATAGAGCTGGTTTTGCTAAGAAGCTGCTCCTGAAAAATAATCGGTAGGCTACCAACTATTTATGGTCCCTCTGCACTGAAAGTTTTATTAACCTTTATATTAATCTTTCAAAATGATGGGAAAAGTTTTTCATGACCATTTAGTTGTAACGTTAATCTGTCAAAAAAAGTGAACGTTTACATCAGTAAACACATCGTTCGTATTTCACACTACTCTACCCTGCCAGTGCATACAGAGATCAATCAAAGTAACATTACGTTTAACCAACCATTCAGAAACGCCCTCAAGCCTTAATTGTCGAACTTCTTTGCGGCCGTCATCTTGTTCCGGTGAACAGTTACTCCAGTTCTGATACAGAAGCACAGATGTGTCCTCGGAGACTGCGCTGTCATTCTCTGTCCAAAACCTTCAAGTGTTGTCAAGGCAACACTCCACGTGCATTCACGCCTGGTTCACGCCCGCAGAACAGAGGGGCGGGGTTTATTATTTAAAGGGAAATGCACTGAAATGGCTTGCTGAAAACAAGAGCTGATTTTGACCAGGTAAAATGGTGTTTTCTTAAAATACTAATGAGAATTTTTAATAAACGTATATTACAAAGTTTTCATTTAGACCCTAAACATTCATATTAACTTGTACAAAAATGGCATTATATGACCCCTTTAAAAAATTCCTATTAAGCATCTTTAGCTTCACTGGAAGAACTTCTGAACGTCTGTGCAAAGAGTCAAAAGTTCAATGTCACAAGTTTACTTGATTAGTGACCAAGATTTTCTTCTTTACCACTCATTTATAAACAAGAACTTTCTATTTTACAGCATGTGATCTACTATTGTGTCTTATGATTCAGCCTCAATTATCACCCCTCAAAAACAACTACACATGCTTTACCACTATAGGACAGGAAGAGCTAATAAATCGCTTCATCTGCATCTAAACCAACAACATATTTATTAGATCCAATAACCCCCCAAGTACTGACACAGAAGTGTTACATGTAGTGGCAGAGCCTCTTCCTGAATTTTTATTAGCTCGTCTTTATTTTTAGGTCATGTTCCAAGAATATTCAAGCTGGCAGTGAATAAAACCTCTCATTAAGAAACCACAATTAGATCCAAATAACCTAGCAAATTACAGACCCATCTCAAACCTTCCATTTATGTCTAAAATACTAGAAAAAGTTGTGTCCGCTCAATTGTGCTCTTTCTTGCAAGAAAATTATATCTATGAACAATTTCAGTCAAGATTCAGACCGCATCATAGCACAGAAACTGTGCCAGTTAAAATTAAAAATGATTTACTTATAGCTTCTGACCAAGGCTGGCTCTCAATACTCAGTTCTACTCTGACTCTTAGCGTTGCATTCTACACTATAGATTATAAAATACTCTACAAAAGTACACTGGTGTTCAGGGACAGACATTAAGCTGGTTTAGATTGTACTTAGACCGGTTTTAAGACTCAGACTGAGTTTAAGACCGTTACAATTTTGAATGTTTAAATGAAAAAAAAAAAAAAAAAACACGAAGATAACGTCAGTAGAGTATGGAGTGTGCCAAGGATCGGCGTTCTTGCTATTCTCAATATATATGCTCCCACTTCTAAAAAAGTTAGTTCATGCATTCATGACCTCAAGACTCTTGATTACTGTAATGCTTTATTAGCTGGTTGTCCTGCATCCTCAATAAACAAGCTACAGTTAGTGCAAAATGCAAGCTGCTAGAGTTCTTACAAGGTCAGAGAATATATGATCATATAAGCACCTAATTTTATCATCTCTACACGGGTTACCTTTTAAGTTCCGTATCAATTACAAAGTATTACTACTGACCTGAGCCCTAGTACAACTAATGGACCTTTTATCGCCCAAATCCATTGCATTCCTTAAGATCACTGAATTTGAGTCTTCTGGTCATTCCTAGGATATCTAAGTCCACTAAGGATGGAAGGCGTTCTCACATTTAGCTCCTAAACTCTGGAATAACCTTCCTGATATTGTCTGTAGGCTCAGATTCGCTGTCCCAGTTTAAAACTAAGATTAAAGACGCATCTCTTTAGCCAAGCATTCACGTTATGCTTACTTTTTACCACTGTTGAATCAGATTGAATGCATTAATGTTATGAACAGCAGCTATGCTAATTTTTTCCCCCATCTTCTTTTCAGCTGTTTTCTCGGGACGCTAGTCCCAAAGAAAATGGCGTTTGTCAGCTCCAGTTTGTATCCAGCCTCTCACGGAGACTTCAGATGCAACACCTACAACACCTGCGATGAGACGACTAAACGCCTGTGAAGAGACGACTCAACGTCGGCTGATATGTTATGCCCTATGTCCCATGTTAAATGATTAACTGAACTGTATTTTTCTATGTACATTTCTGAAATGCACTTTCTGTAAAGCTGCTTTAAACAATATGTATTGTAAAAAGCTCTATACAAATACTTTTGAATTGAAACAAATTTAATTTTAATTTAATTTGTTTTAAATCCTACAACTTTGTGAATTTCAAGGTTTAAAAAAACAAAAAACACTTCCATTTCAATGTGATATCACGTCGGGATCCCACTGTGTGTGCACAAAAAAAAAAAAAAAAACAATTTACAGTATACCTGCAAGTCTTTTTTCTCGGGAGTGTGTTGCTCACACATTCGTTTTAATATAGTAACTCTGAAAGTGTGTCTGTGTAACCCTATGTATTTTTGCATTTCCCATCCGCTGTAAGGTAACGTTTCCATCCCTGCTGAGA
>JAQIUQ010007343.1:270000-342237 GCA_030378365.1 Hybognathus amarus | reverse complement strand
AGTTACGTATTGCTTGATCAGCTCAGCCAGATCAGAGTTCAGCAGCTTCTGGGCCATCTCTATCCCGAGCCAACACACACACACACAGTCAAGTCACATTTATAAATATAGCACTTTGACCAATATAGACTGTTTACAGTGATGACAGGAAACTACAGTAAGAATGTTTTGGCTAGAGCGAGTGTTCAGCCGTAATATTAGTTGTACTGTACAATTGGTAACTGCTTTACAATAAAGTTAATTAGTTAACATTAACTAAAATTGACCTGCACTTCTACAGCTGATGTTAATTTTGACATTTACTAATACGCTATTAAAATCTTGTTAACATTAATTAATGCACTGACATGAACAGCTTTATTTTATTAACTAACATTAACAAAGATTAACAAATTCAGTAACAAATGTATTGTTCATAGTTACTTGATACATTAACTAACGCTAACTAATAAATCTTGTTTTGTAAAGTGTAACAGTACAACTAAACTATTACATTTTTGGTCACACTTTAGATTAGTGTCTAATTTTGACTATTAATTTGACTTTTGCCTCAATAAACTCCTAATTACTGCTTATTAATAGTTAGTAAGGTAGATGTTCAGTTTAGGTATTGAGGATTTAGGGATGTAGAATATGATCACGCATAATATGTGCTATATAATATAATAATAATATTAACACTTTGAGGTTTGTCTTAAATGTAAAGTGCATTAAGAAATAACATTTATTATTATTATTACTAATAAACATCAAACATCTAATATGCATGCTAGTTATTAGTGAGAATTGGACCTTAAACTAAAGTGTTACCATATTTTTCTATATAACAGTTATTATTACTATTAAATACTTGATTTTACAGTGAAATATTGCATTAGTAATATTTCTTATTTTTCTTAATATTTGTATTTAGTAATAAGTATAATAATAATAATTAGTATTATTAAATAATTATTTGATTATTAAATACTAATTATTACTACAAATTTCGCAGTGCAGCAAACCTAGTTTTTTTAGTCACACTTTGAATAAAAACAAAAAAGATTGTTTCTTATTAAAAGTGTTTATTTTTATTAATATTTTAAACAGAATGCTAAAATGTATTTGATTGTTGTTGTATATATTTTACTAAATGTATTCTTTTTTTAATTTGTTTTAATTTGACATTTTTATGATTTAATTAATTACAAGTAATATAATTGTAAGCGATATATAAATAAAATGATCAGAATAAAATTTGAATCATTATAATAATTAAAGGACAACTCCGGCGCAAAATGAACCTTTGGTCTAATTACACATTGTTACCAAGTCAACCGTTATCTGAGATTTGTTTTCATGATTGCCGAATGTAAATAGTTTTATCTATAAATACAGTTTAGCCTATAATGCTAGTATAACGCTAGTATATTGGGCATAGAGTAATGACAAATAAAAATCGCTTGTTATTACCACTAACAAGGCTCAAATAGCCCCACAGTAACACGGTAGCATAATAAGGGTCCCTACATTCAAACCGAAGCACTGAGAACTTTGTCAGTGTCCATACAGTTTAATAAGAAGATATTTTATACACACTGTCAACTTTACGAATACAGGAAGAAGCCATCTTTGAAATATAGTCTCTACTAGTCGATCTACGATCGCCAATCCAAGTGCGCTCGTGAGATGTGAATAAGGTGATAAGGTGAGCGTGACCAGTAGGCAACATGTACATATTGAAGACAAGAAAATGGTTCGTGTTTGTGTTTCTTCGGAAACAACGGACCTATATGAGATTCTGCACAGTTCAGCGCACTTGGATTGGCGATCGTAGATCGACTAGTAGAGACTATATTTCAAAGATGGCTTCTTCCTGTATTCGCGAAGTTGACTGTGTGTATAAAATATCTTCTTATTAAACTGTACGGACACTGACAAAGTTCTCAATGCTTCGGTTTGAATGTAGGGACCCTTATTATGCTGACCGTGTTACTGTGGGGCTATTTTGAGCCTTGTTAGTGGTAATAACAAGCGATTTTTATTTGTCATTAACTCTATGCCCAACAGGGTCTCGAACATTAAGGCTTGTCCGCTTGTCCGGGACAAGTGGATTTTTTGTAGGACAAGTAGAAGAGAAAATTAGTTGTCCGACCGGACAAGTTAAATTTCAAACAAAATAAAATGCCATGTTACTTCACGTTATGTGCCACTCGTTACGTCTATTTTACAGATTTAATTTTACCGATTTGAAACAAACACATTTTTCGTGGCTGCCTGCGAATGTCCTGAATGTGACTCACAGAAAGACGCGCGTCAGTATAATGCGCATGCACGACCGCCGCCAGAAGTTCTCTTTGCGCTTGAACGAACATCAACAACACACACAATTAAGCCAAATTGTCATTTGTCGAGTTTCTTCATAACATAAGAGCAGTCTTATGATGGACATAAAGAGTTGTGACTCGTGAGAGAATGAGGCGTGTGTAGATCCGCGTCTATGTCGACAGGCTGCTCTTAAAGGGCCAGCTACCAATAAAGCGTTCTGTCAGTAAAGTTAATAAAAGAACAAAGGGAACAGAGAAAATTACTCACTGCTCTTGACTAAAGAACTTGTGTAGCTTTAATAAGGAGTAGTCTATATATCATTTATAATTTATGGAAGCGCACACTGTTTGATAACTTTATTCAAGGACAATATGTCCTACCTGTTAGACAGTTAATTTTTATCCAGACATCAATGGCTTATTGATCATCATTATAGGTGTTATCAATCATTTAGTTGTTATTGCTAATTTCAGAATTATCACCAATCTGTGTGTGCATTTGGTTTAGAACCAAACAAGTTGACTCATGAAACCATTTGTTTATTATATCGCAATCGCAGATAAAAATTCGATAAAATTATTAAATCTTTACCCTGGACAAGTGACTTTTGTGCATGGACAAGTGAAACATAAATTTACTTGTCCGAGGGACAAGTGCCTCAAAAGTTAATGTCAAGCCCTGCCCAATATACTAGCGTTATACTAGCATTATAAGCTAAACTGTTTTTAGAGATAAAACTATTTACATTCGGCAATCATGAAAACAAATCTCAGATAACGGTTGACTTAGGTAACAATGTGTAATTAGACCAAAGGTTCATTTTGCGCTGGAGTTGTCCTTTAATAATAATCACAATAAATATATACTGCAAAAACATTATGAATAGTATCTAAGGCTGCAATCAATAAATATATTTTATAACAGAATAATCTAAACATTGACTAACACCATCTAACATCATTTTAATAAATAATTAATTAATATATGATGCATATTAAATAAATATATAAATAATTAATGCAAAGTAAAAACTTCAATGATTATGTAAAAATGTATTAATTATTGCTGTCCCTAGTAGTGTAGTAAAAGATTTTTTAGTAAAATGATTAATATTAATAAAAACACAGATATGCTTTACCAGCATGTCCAGACTCAAGAGAAGTGTGTGTGGATGAGTGTGTTGCTCACCTCTCTGTGTGTGCTGGCCGGTAACACCGGGATGGTCTCGTCCACCGTCGCGAGTAACGTCCTGAGCGCCAGTCCAACATCCTGAGGAAAACACCAGAGGAGCTCGTCACACACACACACACTGCAGACAGTGACATTATCCCAGCAGTCCCAGTTTCCTGACCTTCACCATGGGCACGTACTCCTCCGGGGCGCCGGCTGGATCCGGCTGGACATCTCGATCACGGCCTCCACCAGACCCCGTCACGTTCTCGGTACACCTTATCGTTCGAGCGGTCCAGGTTCGCTGTGGGAGGAGGACTGATCTCCTGAGGTTGGATCTGCAACACACACACACACATCAGCATCAGTGTCTGTGGTGCAGTTCTGGGTTTAAACAGCAGGGGGCGACAGCTTCACATCTCTCCTGAACCACAGATGACACACTTCTACAACAGTCAATCCCAGACTTTCACAAGATTTTCCCCAATGCTTAATATTACAGGACTGTGTGGACTTTATTAAATATCTAAACTGGATCAGATTGGCATTTTTAGATTTAATCCTGAAAATATCAAGCTCTACACGAGCATTTAAACAAGATCAATACTGAAAAAATACTGAGCAGAGAAAAGCTTGTTAATACAACACACAACCTCTTTAAAAATACAAGACACACTGATGTAAACACACACACAGACAGACAAACAATCAGAGACAGACACACACTTATACACACACACACACACACACACACACAGACAAACACAGAGACAGACACATACACACTAATACACACTTAGACACACACAGGTCGTACCCTCCAGGGCTACATGCAACAGTGCAGGATAAAGCAGGTGAGCGGGTGTGTGTGGAGGAAGCGTGGATGCAGGAAAACAGAGCACATCATTATTAGTCCAAAACACAAGCAAACAAACCCTAAACTCATAAAGTCATGCAGCTTCAAGAACAGAGGAGGGGTCACAGCCGAGAAGCTGAGGTTTCTACGGTTACGTCCAAAGAAACACGGAGTCACATGACTGCTCACTTCAGCTTCTCTGTGGACGTTTGAGAGCGAAGAGTTATCTAAGCGTTCGGATCCGCACAGAGAATGTTCGCATAACCAAAACAATGATGATATAAAACGTTTTAATAAACTGGACGATCAGAGAAGAACAGGAGAATATTCTGAGAGTATAAGTATATATGTCTGAGAGTGTGTGTGTGTTTGTGTGTGAGAGAGAGAGTGTGTGTAAGAGAGAGAGAGAGTGTGTGTGTGTGTGTGTGTAGAGAGAGAGAGAGAGAGAGAGTGTGGCGTGTGTGTGTGTGAGTGAGTGTGTGATAGTGTGTGTCTAATAGTGTGTGTATGACTGAGTGTGTGTGTGTGTGTGTGTGTGAGAGAGAGGTTTGCGAGCAAGTGTTTGTCTCTTCAGTAGTGTGTGGTGTGTGTGTGATCCTGAACGTCTGCTAAGTGAGTGAGCGAGTGTGTCCTCAGCAGTGTGTGTGTGACACTGAACGTCTGCTGAGCGAAGCGAGTGTGTGATCCTGAACGTCCTGCTGAGCCAATGTGTGTGTGTTCTGAGGTTTGGCTGGGTCCACTGGCCCAGTGTTTGCTGAACGGAGATCGACTCTCTGTGACTCTGAGTGTGTGTGTGTGTGCGCGTTCGAGCCTGGGAACGCAGGCCGCCTTGCGAAGTTTAAGTCTCTGTCTGACATGCAGAACACAACAGCCAATCCGCGTGCCGGCACACATTCTCAGAATTCCCCTCGTGCACAGTACGCGTGAAGCAGCATCATGCAGGAGCCTTGCCTGGAGTACCTCTACGCCCCTCGCTGTAACTGTCCACCGGGGTCAGGTTGGTCAGGTGACTCGGCGCGCCGGGGCGGGGCGGTTCTTCGGGGCAGCCACGTGATCTGCAGGACACACACACACACATGAATTAATATCCTAACCTACAACTTACATATTAGTCATTATAACACAATTCTGACTGGATGAGACATGATCAAAGCTGACCAAAAAACACACATCGATCTGTATGAATATTAATGAGTGGAATTACATGAGTAAACCTATAACTCTATAGTACTCATTATTAATATTTGATATTAAAACTTTTGGACACGACATTAACACACTGTACACAAATACTTAAATGTAAGTACTGTGATTTCGATAACTCTATTAAAGTTGGTCTTTAAATGTATCAAATTTGTGTAAATATTAAGATTGATTATATTTATCAGACTTTTAAAACAGAGCTTTTGTTAGATGTGAATAATCATGAATAATAAATTACATACAGTATGTTCTATAGCGAATATATTCTTTTATTTTACTTTTTAACTTTTATTTTATTAACTTCCATGGTTTTTAGACCTGGAAATCACAATCGTCAAAGTGATATTCCCAAAGAAGCGGAAATGAACAATCTGTATTGTGTAAGAAAACTAGAACATGATCCTAGCTGAAGTCATTCTATCATTTGTAATGAAAATGTGCACTAAATCTAAAGGGGAATCTCACTGTGTGTGTGTGTGTGTGTGTGTGTTCATACCTGCTTTCCCAACCGGCTGGTGGACAGTCTTTGCTTCCCATCTGAAAAAAAAAACACACACAATCACACACAAAGTTTAACAACACACAGTGGGTTTCCTGCAGACTGGGTTCTGCTGCTCACCGGGGCCCTGTGGAATTGTGGGTAGCCTGTGGGAAAGCCAGGCATATTTCAGATCCAAAATGAGTTTCACTCAACTAATGTGAGCAAACACATCCGTTCGTCCTGCATCAGCTCAGATCTGCTGTAATCATGAGTGAGACACCTCGAGAGGAAATCTCCCATGATGCCCCTGTCATTTACCCTCCTCCTCCTCCTGTTATTCCTCCTCTCAGGGGTTCAGATTCCGTTCCAGGAATAAGTTCAGGATCTGCACTTGAAGGTTTTGGCGAGTGTGATCGGCATTACTGGCTGCGACTCTGACAGGAAGTGTGTCCTCGCTACGGCACTGTAAATCTCCCTCTGGGAAGAAACAAAAACAAGCAGGGGATTATGGGAACTCACCGGGGTCTGGAGCGCGCCGTCCTCCCGGTCGATACTGCCCTGAGTTTCCTCGACTCCGGCTTCTGAACACAAACAACACATCAATCAAACAGCACACTCCAGATCGTCGAGGATTATCAAATATTCATGAGATCTGATTATGTCATCATCGACATGATGTGATATTTTTATGTAATACATGAGACTGTAAACATATCAGGCAAATATGTCCAACATTTTGTTTTTACTATTTATATATTACATTTAAATATTTAATGTTTAATTTAATATTTAAATATTAAATTTTAGTCCTTTTTTTCACTTTAGAAATTTACAAAACATTTCAAGATTATATTAATTTGCAAGACTTTTCCCGGCTTGGAAATCACTTTTTTTATTTAACTCCCTGAAATTTCACACATAAAATGCATAAATAATACTACTTTCTACAACTCATAATAAACAACATTTTAATATTAAAATCTGTATTATTTTATACATATTTAGAACAATTTAAGTATTATTTTTTAAAATGAAATGAAATGAACTTAATTTAAAAACTTGATTTCTTGTTTTAACTTTAGAAATGCACATCACGTTTTAGGATTATATAAATATGCATTATTTTACCAGGCTTGAAGATCACAATTTAAAATTTTCCTGATTTTCCACTTTCGTTCAAAAGACCTCGAAGCCTCAAGAAAAGCAACAAACTTCACAACTTGTTAAAGCACAAAGTAAAGATTTACCCGCAACGATCCAGCAAGCTTTTACTCCACTGACTCAGAGAGAGCTTCAACAGCTGTGAAGAACATGAAGAGGATGAAGAGGATGAAGAACTCCTCACTACGCAAGTCTGGTTACGGCTTTCCGAAGCAGATCTTGAAGAGATGCATCCTCTGAGCGGATCGCGAGTGCTGTGTGTGTGTTTCCATGTGAGATGCCTTCAGATTCCTGCTCTCTCTCTCTTTTCACATCCCACGCTTTCCCTTCCTCCCGCTGCCTCTACACACACACACACACACACACACACACACACATCTCCTGGTATGCGCTGCGAGAGCGTTGCTCCTCTGAGGGCCGATCTCAATGACCAACTACCTACTATTCTCGTACGCAGAAAGTATTACTGCAGAATGAAAACGCGCAAGCATGGAAAAACCAATGACCTTCTGAATCTACCAGAGGAACACAACTGCATGAAACACCTTTATCCCATAATGCATTGCGCTCAAATTGCCCTTCAATTTCCTGTGCAGGTGAATGAACCGGTGAATGAGCAGAACGATATCAGTCAGATTTAGTTTCTGCGAGTTATTTAACCAGATCAGTGGAAAAATACCACTTTTTATGCAAAATTAGATTAAAATGCGAAGTACACTGAATTTTATTTTTGGCTATTTATTTTGTCAGATGATAACTTGACTTTAATTTATTTTCCAAAACAAATATAAGAGGAGGAAAATATCCACTACTTTGAAACAGCTTTAAGTATAAATCACATTGTTTTGAATGACTTATTTATTCAAGTGTTATCTTTCTATTTAATTTGCATCTATAAAGTTCCCAATAAAAGAGGAAGTAAATAGTCAATTGCGATGAAGCATTTTTCAGCTGTACAGTTTATAATTAACAACTGGGGGATTAAAGACATTTATATTCATATAAAATTGTGCTTTTCTGTTTCTCTGTAAAGCCGTTTTGAAGCAATCAGTATTGTAAAAAGCTACTGTATAAATAAACTTGGAGGACTATTAAAAATAGGCATTAGCTCATGATAATTTAAATATATATATATACATATTAAATTTGAATAACCAGTAAAAATAATTCTGTTGTGTTGTGAATATGTGTAATAAACATTTTCATACCATTTTCACTAATATCCTGAAGTATAGGGTATGTAGTCAGGGTTCCTACAGGTTCTCTTCGTCAGTTAAGTCCAAGTCTTTTTAAGACCTTTTTCAGACCATTCTGTGTAGAAAATTAATACCTGATTTCACATCCCTGACCGGTAAAGAGAAAAAAATACTTCAACTTGTGTTTCATTTATTTTCTAAATGTGGAATGGGTAAAAGATGATAAATCAAGCAGGTAAAAATAAAAATATTTCAGTTGGCCACAAGAAAGTTGCCGAACAATGTTAAGTTGTGTTTTTAACATTAGCTACACACCAGGCAGGACATGAGTTCTGACTGGATCGCTTCCCAGATTGCTCTATCTAACATGTTCGTCAAGTTTTCATTCGTTGACGAGAATGTCAAAAAAAGTTCCGTCATAGTTTTTGTCATGCAAAACTAGCGTCTCGATTTTCGATCAGTGAAAATAATGTCGTTGAAGAAAGGTTTATCATCATTATTTCCGTCAGATGAAATTAACACAATTTTTACAGACATACAGCACAATTTTTAAGACCTAGACATCAAAATTCAAGACTTTTTAAGGTATTATTTCCAAATTCATAAATTCAATGCTTTAAAGGCTTTTCAAGACCCTGTAGGAACCCTGGTAGTGTGCAGTATGCAGTGCACAAGTGTTCATTCCAGACACACTCGGATTCTTTCCTTTTGAGAAAAGCTTTTTCATTTTTTTCCTTGAAGAATGAGAAGATGCCAGCGTTTCTCAGGAAGGCACGAACCACACAGGGTTTCCCACCGATTCCCACAAACCCCTGCTGCCAAATGAGACGATCACTTATGACACGCGTGTGATGCGCGCCCAAGTTTCCACTGGACAGAGAGCGATATTACAGTCACATGTCTACTAACAACACTCCTCCCATCGAAAGTTTCAGCCTGCCGAGGAATTCACTTCGAGTGTCAAATCATGTCTCTCACGTCTCTCAGTCTCGTCTCAGTCTCTCACGTCTCTGTCTCGTCTCTCACGTCTGTCTCGTCTCGTCTCTGTCTCGTCTCTGTCTCTGTCTCGTCTCGTCTCTCTCGTCTCTGTCTCCGTCTCTGTCTCGTCTCTCACGTCTCTGTCTCGTCTCTGTCTCGTCTCTCACGTCTCTGTCTCTCACGTCTCTGTCTCGTCTCTCACGTCTCTGTCTCTCACGTCTCTGTCTCGTCTCTGTCTCTCGTCTTCACTCGTCTCTGTCTCTCTCGTCTCGTCTCTGTTCTCTGTCTCTGTCTCGTCCTCTGTCTCTCACGTCTCTGTCTCGTCACGTCTCTCGTCTCTGTCTCTCACGTCTCTGTCTCGTCTCTGTCTCGTCTCTCATGTCTCTGTCTCTCTCGTCTCTCTCGTCTCTGTCTCGTCTCTGTCTCTGTCTACGTCTCTGTCTCGTCTCTGTCTCTCACGTCTCTCGTCTCTGTCTCTCACGTCTCTGTCTCGTCTCTGTCCCGTCTCTCATGTCTCTGTCTCATCTCTGTCTCTCACGTCTCTGTCTCTGTCTCTCATGTCTCTGTCTCTCGTCTCTGTCTCTCGTCTCTCACGTCTCTGTCTCTCGTCTCCGTCTCTGTCTCTCTCACGTCTCTGTCTCCTCGTCTCTGTCTCGTCTCTGTCACGTCTCTGCTCGTCTCTGTCTCTCACGTCTCTGTCTCTGTCTCTGTCTCTCACGTCTCTGTCTCGTCTCTGTCTCGTCTCTCATGTCTCTGTCTCTCACGTCTCTGTCTCGTCTCTGTCTCGTCTCTCACGTCTCTGTCTCGTCTCTGTCTCTGTCTCGTCCTCTCACGTCTCTGTCTCGTCTCTCACGTCTCTGTCTCGTCTCTCACGTCTCTGTCTCGTCTCTGTCTCGTCTCTCACGTCTCTGTCTCTCACGTCTCTGTCTCGTCTCTGTCTCGTCTCTCACGTCTCTGCTCGTCTCTCACGTCTCTGTCTCGTACTCTCACGTCTCTGTCTCGTCACTGTCTCTGTCTCTCACGTCTCTCGTACGTCTCGTCTCACACGTCTCTGTCTCGTCTCTCACACGTCTCGTCTCTGTCTCGTCTCTCATGTCTTGGTCTCGTCTCGTGTCTCATCCCATGTCCGCAGGTCAGCATGATCCTGTGCCAGTCAATCTCAGTGGTGGTCCTGTACCAGCGCTTCTTGTTCCCGGAGTCTGTACTGGGAAGTGACACTGTCATTGGTCTCGCTCCCGCTCACCGTGAGCAGTGATATTACAGTCACATGTCTGCTAACAACACTAGTCCCATCTAAAGTTTCAGCCTATGGAGGAAATCACTCAAGTGTCAGATCTAGTAAGTGTTCATTAAACGCCTCTCTTGGGTCTCAGCAAACGAAACCCCACAAACCCCCACTGACACATCATCTGGAGACAGCGCTGAGGAAGACATCGCATCTGAGCGGCACGGCGAGCGTTTGGCAGGGATGTGGATGTGAAGGAATAGTTTCCTCTGGCGAGAAGAAGACAGTTTCACTCGCAGGTGCACACAGATTTACAGCTTTGTTTTCAGGACGGGACTGGGACAAACACACTCAAAGTGACCAACAAGCCATAGAAAATGCTGGAAGTGGATCAGAAAAGCTATGAATCATTTCATGAAAACCAGCATTTCTTCCTGCTAATTTGAAATGTTTAATGTGACTTACTGACTTTCCAAACTCAAAACCTCCGGTCCATCAAGACCACTTATGAAACTAAATGGCAAACGTGACCCAGAAATATTACAAATATGAAAACACATGTGAGAGATTAGAGCTCATTTACAAATAGCAGTCTTAAAGGTACAGTAGTATAAAGGTGGAAAATGGTCATAAACTGAATTATGACAAAATTCTGACAAATAAATAAACCTTTATTATTATATATTAATATTAATTTACATTTATTGATTGTTATTATTAATGGTTATTTAAGATGTACGTTTTCTACAATTAAAAGTGGACTAGAAAAGAAAAGAAAATTAAAAGTGTAGAATTTAACTATTAAAAATTATTAAAATATATTATTTTTAGATAGTTACGATTTTATGGATCATTTCATTAAAATTCTTTGAGAATTCTAGAACAGTATGAAATAGTATTAGGGCTGTAAAAAGGGTTGAGAAATTGAGTTGGATTTTTTTTTTGTACTAAAATGATACTAATATTTCAATAATATTTAAATTTTAAGGACATAATTTTAGTTAGAGGAGTGTGCTAACAAGAAGGCATAATGAGAAATATAAACCAAATCAAGCACTGTATTGAATTGTTTATACAAAACGATTAAATAGCATAACATTTACAACTACTATTCATAAAATATTATTTAAACTAAAATTTCCAGGACTTTTCCAGGCTTACATTATTTTTTTAATTTCCTGAATATTTTATTTTTTAAAACTCCCATAAATAATTAGAAACTTTTTACAAATATTTAATTATTGTAATATTTATATATATTTAAAGGGATACTCTACTTTTTTGGAAATAGGCTCATTTTACCACTTCCCCAGAGTTAAACAGTTGAGTTTTACCATTTTCCAATCCATTCAGCGAATTTTCTGATATTCAGAAGAATATCACTGGTAACTGATATTCTTCTAAATATCAGAAAATTGGCTGAATGGATTCGAAAATGGTAAAACTCAACTGTTTAACTCTGGGGGAGTTGTGAAATGAGCCTATTTCCAAAAAAAGTTTATTAATTATTATTTTTTTAATTAGACTAATATTTGAAACTCAAACTTGAGCTTGACAGCCCTGAGTAGTGTGGTGTATGAGTGTGTCAGTACCAAGAAGCTCTCCTCGTGCTCCAGCCACCTCTGGTCCTCCTCCATCTGCTGCTGCTGCTTCATCAGTGTCTCCTCCATCAGGTGTGTGACGGGCATCACCTGAGTCCGGCCCAGAGCCGCCCCGTCCTGACACACACAGAACACAGCAGCGTTCATGACCGTACTCCTCTGAACACACATTCACAGAGCAAATGGCCTTCTCTCTCGCTCACACACTCTCTCTCACTCACTCACTGACTGACTCACTCACACACCACACACGAACACACTCACTCACCTCCATGTTCGGAGACCACACAGGATGGCTCCAGGTCTCGTGTGGGTCGAGGACCGAAGCTTGCGGGGGGAATCCGCTTCGGGCACGAGTGCACTGGGATATCCAGACCCCTGGACAGATGAAAGACATTTGATTTAAAGCACATTTACATTTATTTATAAAAAAATATTATTTATGAAGAAAAATTTGTTAATTTATAAAAAATACAAAAAAATAATACTGTAGCAATCAGAGTTATTTTAAGTATTATTTATATACTATTATAGTTTTTATTAATTTAATATATTTTTTTTTATTTGAATTAGCTTTGTTTTTTATTATTAATAATTTTGCTGTGTGCTTGTCACTTTTTATCATTTTTAATTTAGTTTTATTTCACTTTTATTTTTAAATGTTAATTTTTTGGTACATACAACTAAAACTTATTTCAGTTAGTTTTTAATATTAATATTTTATTTTATTTCATTTCAGCTATGAACGACCTTTATTTTTATAATTATCAGATTTAATTTGAAATAATTTTGCAATGTGCTTTTGTCATTTTTATTTGTTTTTATAATTCTTTAGTTTAAATTTGTTTTCAATTCTTTCATTTTTTAAAAACAATTTAAACTTATTTCAGTTAGTTTTTTTCTAATATTTCTTTTTATTTTAGCTTTGAATTAGCTTTATTTTTATATTTTTGATTTTGTTTTCATTTTAGATTAATTGTTAACAAATTGTATGTGCTTTTCTCATTTTTATTAGTTATTTCTATTTCTCTAAAAAATGCAGTTTTCCTGAAAAATATATTGTTTTTCATAAAATATTTATATTTTATTTCAGATAGGCTTCAATTTACATTTTTAAATTAAGTTTTAAAACAGATTTAGTCTTAGATTATAATAAAAAAGTAGCGATTTTCCATATTCACATTTAATACTATAGTATGGTATTTATATTCTTGTTAAAAATCATTTTACTCTCATAAATGTCACATTATGTAAGTAAAGTGTGTTATGAAAGCTGTGTCGGGGTTGCCTTCAAGAACCCCATCTACACACTCTCAGAAAGGCCAATAATCACCCTGACACAGAAACCAGCGGATTGAGCACAAAAGCCTTTTAAGGCATGAAAACAGAGCAGTGATAACAGCGGTGATGTGTGTGTGTGTGTGTGTGTGTGTGTGTGAGCTGATGGAATGCACCTGGAGTCAACAATAGCATGCGTCAGAAGACGAGCTGTGAAATAACTGCATCGAGCTGAATCCAGCCAATCACACACTCTTCTAGATAAACACAAGTAAATCAGGGTGTTTGGGCAGAGAGAAGTGCAGTTCTATCTGAAGAGTGTTTGGGTATTTGTTGAATGTTTATGTTGGCCAGTTTTGGGGTATTTTGAGTGTTTGGCGACAGTAATCAGTTAGGCATGACATTAATAACAGGCTCTGCATTGCAGTGACATTATGTGAGCAGCAGAAAAAATGCTGCTTTCAATTTTATGGTACGAAATTATATTTACGCTGTGTTTATAATCCCTTTATTCACTTTTTGACATAAACTTGAAAATTTAATTTCCAACTTAAATTGTCGTATATCTTTAATGCTTTAGAGCACAGACTTAAGTTTCTAAGTTTTTTTCAAAGAGGAATTTTCAGGACCATTTAACCTGTTCGGATCATGTTCATGATTTTTTCAATTCGATATATAAATATATTTCTTTTTCAAATAATTGGGTCAAAAATGACCCGAGAGCACTCGAGTGTTTGCATGTAGAGTAGTACCTGGTAGTGATTGAGCTGACCGTGTTGAGGACTAGGGAAATATCCATCACTGGATCGAGGACTGGGTATCCAGGTCGACTGGGCTGTGAAAACCAAAACCAGTTACTCAAACACACACACACTTCCTGTAGGGTATTGCAGATCTCTGATACACATGTCTCTGAGGTTCACCTTGGGAGGAGCCTCGTCTGAATTGCCAGTGTCCCAGGACACGGTGACCTGTCTCCTCATCTCCATGCGGAAGCGCTCCTCCTGTTGGGCCTTCTCCTCATCCAGGATCGTGCTGCAGGGACACACACTCAGAGGAATCAGGACATCTGCTTTCTTAAAAGTGATTAGAATGACTTTTGCCTTAGATTAGACAAAAAAAATGCAACATTTTAAATATAATATCACTTATTTTTCATATATTGTTCTGTATTTATAGAGCAAACGTTCCTTTCACCAAACGCGAGCAAAGTGCAAATGATACACATTAGGTGTGTAACTGAATACATAAATAGTGTTTTCTGTCACGCGTCATTGTTATTCTTTATTAGTGTTATACAAAATTAGTACAAACTAAATTGCACCACTAAAATTCACAGAGTTGACATATAATATTTAATGAAGTATTTGTTATTAATTATTTATTATAAATGGTTAATTTGTTGCCTATTAGAGCGCAACAAGAAAATAAGAACTTAAAAAATATATTATTATAAATATTATAATATTATAAAAAATAAATGTTATATCGCTGATCATTCTGGAGTGACTGAGACTCTCTGGAAGCTAAACAGAGACCTCTAGTGTCAGAAACCAAGAAGAGCATAAAGCATCACATTATCTGTGCAAACACTGTCAAACAGCTTTACTATGACATCACATGTGACATAACTCACCTAGAAGACGCTTTTATCCACATTAGCTTTACAAAAGCATGAGTAAAGCAGTCCACACACACACACTGACCTGAGCTGAGTCTTGAGTTCGGTGAAGCGCGGGCGTTTGCTGGGGTCGTACGCCCAGCACTTGGTCATGAGGCTGTAGAGGGTCGGGGGGCAGTTCTGGGGCATTGCTAACCTCTCGCCGTTCTCGATCCGCCCAATCACGTCGTTATTCTTCACGCCCTGGAAGGGCTTGATGCCGAACATGAGGATTTCCCACATACACACACCTGACAGAGAGACACGAGCAGAAATCTGCCTCATCATCACAAATAAACTCCCAAAGACACTGCATGTAGCAAAGTTAAAAATAAAATAAATAAATAAATCACACAATTATTATAGAATATATGAAAAGTAAACGATATTATGGTTTAATCAGAGAGGATAGCTTGACCAATGTAATTATTGTTATATCTGAATAGAAGCAAAATAAAATTGACCAAATAAAAATTTAAATAGAAAATATTAAATTCAATTAAATTCAATTGAAATCCAAAATAATATTTTAATGTTAAAATAATTTAAAAAAATATATAATATTGTCACATCTAAATAGAGGCAAAACAAAATTACAATTTTAATAGAAAATATAGATCCTTACACACTTGAATCATTCATAGGTGCGTAGGATTAAAGTCCACTATAACATTTTAATTTTAATTTTTTTTATAAATTTAAAAAACATTTATATACATATTTTTAAAAACATTTATATATATATATATTTTTTAAAACATGATAAATATACACTTTTTAAAAATATTTAAATATATATATATATATATATATCTCATCTATCTATCTATCTATCTATCTATCTATCTATCTATCTATCTATCATCTATCTTCATCTATCTATCTATCTATCTATCTATCTATCTATCTATCTATCTATCTATCTATATATATATACATACATATATATATATATATATACATATTTATTTTTTTATAAAAAAATATATATAAATCCTGCACACTTCCCAGACTTGCATCATCATAATTTTTTTTAAGTTAATGGACCTTCCCCAGGATTAAGCAGCACAAATTATGTGATGATATAAGTTTGAGGAGTGATTTGAGTAATTTCTCCACAATAATCAAAAATATTTTATGTTTTATTATTAAGAGTAAAGTGATCAAATGAATAATTAATAAAAAAAACATAAACTAAAATTGTTTTAATAAAGATGTTATTCAAAGCACATGTTTATGGTGTTCAAGAACAACTGTGAGACACAGTATAATGAAAGAGCAGTTACCAAACATCCAGACGTCACTGGCTGACGTGAACCGCCGGAAGTTTATGGATTCTGGAGCCATCCATTTGATCGGCAATTTCCCTTTAGAAGCTGGAAAACACACACACTGTATTTGTATTTTGTATTTCAATGTTTTGTTTCACAGGCCATTACAAGACACAGACTCAACACTCTACAAACAATTAACTAAACACAAATATAATAAAAAAATTCAACATTAAAAAATAAGAATAAACAAATTTGTATGTACAATTTTATTTAAGATTATTTACATGTACTTTCTGAGTCCATCTTACAAAATGTTGCATGGCATTAACAATTAGGCAGATTAAAAAAGTTTTTTACAGACTATAAACAAATCAAATATTCCTTCACTATCCACCAGAGGCTGCTGTTCCCTTGATCTCGGCATGCTTATAATTGTATCTTTTTGAGGGGTTAAAATCAGGGGTTTGTCAGGATCTGAGGTGGACGACAGATCAAGTATTTTTTAACCTGTAGCTTTTGTAGCGTCCTTGTCCACCTGGTATAATGAAAACCTCGGGGACTTGTCGTGTTTTTTTACTATACATACATATTAAGTACATTGTTGTTTTGAGGTTAATTGCTTGTTAAATGGCAGTGTGAATTACCTTTGTAATAGGAACTGTCCTCCATGTATCGGGAGAGACCGAAGTCACCGAGTTTCACGCAATCCGTAGACGACACCAGCACGTTCCTGGCAGCGATGTCCCTGCGGAAAACACACGTTTATCTCCAGAATAGAGTTGCGCTAGTGAAGACCTTCAAACGTCAGTGGTGTTGATGCTCACCGGTGCACGAAGCGTTTGCTCTCCAGGTACGCCAGCGCTGTGCTCAGCTGGTAGGAGAACAGGATCAGCGTCGACAGGTCCAGGTTGTACTTCCTTACTTGCAAAAACGACCTCAACTAAAAACAAACACAATGGGGATTTCCACATGAGTCTAGAAGCTTGTCAACCAAAAGAGGAGTTTAAAGTGCCCCATTGTGCATTTTCAGATATGATAAAGCTGTTTGTGAATTGTCAAAATACACAATAAACCGAGTTATTGTTTTATTAAGAAAGAAGCAATACTTAAATGCCAGATATGACATTTTTTAAATATTTGCATGATGTCAGTCTATGGTCTTCATTGGCTGCTCATGAACAATGTCTTTGACCCTCAAACACTGTGGTTGAATCTGAGACTGGAAGTGTTTGGTTTGCAAAATCCACTTCCAAAGGATGAGATTTATACTGTAAAACCGATGCCACCGTGTATACAGTGCTGAGGAAGAGCTGAGAATCAGATATGCAATTGGGTTTTCCAACACACACTGCTAGCGGTCGACCAATCACAACAGATTAGGCCTTCTGACCAATCAGAGCAGAGCAGACTCTCAGAAAAGGCGGAGTTTAGAGAGACTGAATAGTTTATCAAACTGTTTCAGACACTGTGAGACAAGAGTCGACGATGCAGTGTATTTTGAGAAAATGAGTGTTTTTTTACCTTGGATGCACCTATTAACCCTCAAACCGTATTCACTTTATAGCCCTAAATCCTGTAATTGTGGACAAATGTGGGCACAGAGGACTCAGGTGTGATCCTAATTTTTATTTATTCTAAATGTTATATCACTGTCTTCGATAAAGTTTTGTCTATCCATTTATGGTGTTTTTTTTTATTTTGGGGGTATTTTTGAATTTATTTACTTCAAAAAGTACCATATTTTCTATGTAAATTATGCTTATTTTATTTATTTATTTATTTATTTCATTTTTTTTAACTACATTGAAACATCATTTCAATAAGTTCTTAGAGCTAAAACCTAAAGATCAAGTGACTTTGCTGTCACCTGGTGTCTTATTTTGGCTTATGGGTGCCCATTTTCTGACCCAAATACAAGATTAAGGAGGGGTTTTTTTCCCCACTTAACATTGTAGAATTGAGTAAAAAAAAAATAAATAATTGTGTGTGTTCAGGAGGCAAACTTAGGAAAAGTAGCCAAGTCTTATACCGCTCAGATCAAGGGAAGTTTTTTTTTTAAAAATAAATCAAAACTATTTTGCCCACATTTGTCCAGAATACGGTTTTAGGGTTAAAGGAAACTGCAAAACAAAATGAGGAGCCTTAAAAAAGAGGCACTTTGACGACAGCAAGCCTCACCTCTCCAAGCGTGCACAACTCCATGATGATCCAGACGGGATTTTCCGTGATTATCCCGATCAGCTTCACAATGTGCGGATGGTCGAACTGCCGCATTGTCACTGTCAAGCGTTACATCACACAAACATTCTCATGAAAAACACTTTTGCAAAATCATAATGGTTTTGTGTGATTCTGACTTCTCTAAAACCGTGGCAGTGGTGACTTCCTCACATTTAACTTTACTATGTGTCATGTGTTCAGGTGGAATAACCATGGTGGAGAACAAAAGCTAAACATGGTGTGGGTCACTAGTCTGAATGCGTTACTTAAAATACTCACGAGCTTCCTGTAGAAACTTCTCACGCACGCTGTCAGAAGTGCAGTTCTTACACGTCTTTATGGCCATCGATAATGATGGATTCTCCTGTCCGGAAGAGCACATGATGATGTCAAACAAACAGTGACGTTTTAGTTTGTTTTAACAGTTACAGAACACAGAAAGCAGGAGACAAGAGGAACAGGTTAGAAAACACTTTTGGGACATTACAAAAGATTGTATATTTGTGTGACATTATTAGTTTCTAACAATACCCAACATAAAATATAAAAATAAGCAATTATTATGATAAAATCAATAAAATATATACATACATCAACTGTTTGAAATTGTAATCAATTCAAATATCTACTTATTTAAATATTTTTTACATTTAAAATTGATTTTAAATTCCAAATATATATAAAAAAAATTGAAGACAAAAAAACAAAACAAAACAAAAAAAAACAAAGACAAAGACAAAACAGAAGAATTGGTAACAGCATTAGATTTAGTCTAATTTTAGATCTCTAGCTAGTTTGGGACCAAATGTTGACTTCTAACTTGCTTAACTTATTTGTTCTTATTAATAAACTTATTTATCCCCCCAAAAATCCATTAATTAAAGATCAATATTTGTTTGATAATTTTTTATACAATCATTTTCATAACAAGGTTTTAAGGTTAAGCTTAATGAATGCATTAGACTACAGTTGGAATAAGACTAGCGACTTCAAATGCTAAATAATAGTTGGAAGACTAATCCGCCACTGGTTGTATAATCAGGTTTTTAATGATAATTATTGTGAGTAAAATAAAGCCTGTGGTAAACGTAACTTGACGACAAAAAACAAAACAAAACATAAAAACAACAAAAAACGAATAATAATCAATAACTTGACAATATTTAGACGTTTTGTCCTATAATGTAAACTGCCCAAATGGTCTTATCTAGTCACTTATTAGAAACATATGTTTTCAAAAATAAACATAACTGCTTTAAAATTCGCATTTTCAGCATGTGTGTGTGTAGTTTTTGTTGTTGATGCATCAAAGTATGATCAAGTTTACCACAGGCTTTATTTCCCTCATAAATAACTGAGCCACTGGTGAATTAGTCTTCCGGGTCCTGACAGTGTTTGTTCGACTGTTGTTTGGACTGTGTGGATGATGAATGTGCAGTTTACCGGACTGATGTAAACCCCTTGGTGGACGTCACCGAACTGTCCCTCGCCGATACACCGTCCCAGCTCGATTCGGTCCCGCTGGATCTCATAGTCCTGAGCTACGGACGAAAGACACAAGGAGGCAAACGTCACCTGAAGCTCATCATCAGAGGAACATCACAAACCCTGGGCGGCACGAGTGTTCAGAGGAAGCACATATTTACTGAACGCACAGCTCAGCGATTCACCAAACACTGCAAGTGCAGGTTTAGAAACACTGAGGTCATGACCTTAGTCAGGGTAGATGCCATATTTAATAATCCACAAATCAAGACGAGGCAGTGAGCGAACAGAAAGACATGCATTTAATGCGTTCCAACTACACTGAAAATGTAAATAAAAATGCAAATAAAAAATAAATCTAGATGACAAAAAATTGGTTATGAAAATTAAAGGTAACATAAAATATTAAGATGAAAGATGATGCTGATTAAGATGATTGAGAAAACCGTACAAAAATGCCAGATCATTTGTCATATTAAATATGGCGTTGACTAATGTACATGACCTATATCAAAATACGTATTCATGAAACTCTTAAATGTTATGTAAAAATCATTATACAGCAAAATAAAAAAAACTTTTGTAACATTATAAATGTCTTTACTGTGATTTTTGTTCGATTTAATGCGTCCTTGCTGAATATCATAGTAAAACATTTTTGTAATTTAAAAAAATGCACCATTTATTAAAACAAACAAACTAAAAACTAAGAATTATAAATAAGCAAAACAAAAATCTATTCGTTGTCTTCATATCAATGACTTCTGCAGGTTTTCTGTTAAACAAAGTATTTAAGGTCATAAATGTATAAATGGGTTACTATTATTTGTATTAATATTTGGTTATTATTAATAATCATATTATTTTGATTAATAATAATAAAACAAAGATGCTTGATAATAATAATAACAAAGCCTTAAAGAAAAAGTATGACATGTTTTGGGTGTTAAAATACTTTTGACTGATAGATCGGAACACTGACAACGCCAAGGTCAAGGGTCAGAATACACAATTCCACACATTTGATGAAAACCTGCATTTGCCAATAATACGAGAAGGAACCTGCTACCAAAACAACACAAGCACACGGCAAAACTGAGACAGAGAGAAAAACAGAAAAAGAAACTGAGAGAAACACACAGACAGAGGGATGGCGTTACCCTGCGTCTAATCCATAGCATTCGGCTGGTGTTAAAGAGAAGAGTGAGAGATTGAGTGTTTAGATCAGAATTAAAGCTCAGGATGAAAGAGAAACGATGAGATGATAATCAAAATGATGATCATCAAAGGATGAGATGATAGACATGTCAAACACTCAGGAAAGAGCTGTTATAAATCCACACACTGATGTATGCATGTTTGTACGGAAAGCGTATTGCATTCACTTGAAGAAAAGAAAATCTACTCTGTTTTTATGAATTAACAAGTTAATTATCTCAGAATCACAAGATAATTTTTCATAGAATTTTTTTGCTCTGTTTTTCTGAATTAATGACTTGATTATCTCAAAAACTCAGAAATTCAGAAAAACAGAGCAAAAACTTTTTTCATGAACAATTATCTCGTAATTCTGAGATAATTAACTCCTTAATTCAGAAAAACAGAGCAAACACTTTTTTTACATGAACAATTATCTCGTAATTCTGAGATAATTAACTCCCTAATTCAGAAAAACAGAGCAAACACTTTTTTTACATGAACAATTATCTTGTAATTTTGAGATAATTAACTCGTTAATTCAGAAAAACAGAGCAAAAACTTTTTTCCATGAACAATTTTCTCGTAATTCTGAGATAATTAACTCATTTATTCAGAAAAACAGAGCAAAAACTTTTTTACATGAAAAATTATCTTGTAATTCTGAGATAATTAACTCATTTATTCAGAAAAACAGAGCAAAAACTTTTTTCCATGAACAATTATCTTGTAATTCTCAGATAATTAACTCATTTATTCAGAAAAACAGAGCAAAAACTTTTTTCATGAACAATTATCTCGTAATTCTGAGACAATTAACTCGTTAATTCAGAAAAACAGAGCAAAAACTTTTTTTCCATGAACAATTATCTCGTAATTCTGAGATAATTAACTTGTTAATTTAGAAAAACAGAGCAAAAACTTTTTTCTATGAACAATTATCTTGTAATTCTGAGATAATTAACTCGTTAATTAAAAAAAAACAGAGCAAAAACTTTTTTCCCATGAAAAAATTATCTTGTAATTCTAAGATAATTAACTCGTTAATTTAGAAAAACAGAGCAAAAACTTTTTTACATGAACAATTATCTTGTAATTCTGAGATAATTAACTCGTTAATTCAGAAAAACAGAGCAAAAACTTTTTTACATGAACAATTATCTTGTAATTCTGAGATAGTTAACTCATTTATTCAGAAAAACAGAGCAAAAACTTTTTTCCATGAAAAATGATCTTGTAATTCTGAGATAATTAACTCGTTAATTCAGAAAAACAGAGTCGATTTTGTTTCCTCAAGTGAATGCAATACGCTTCCGTATATTTGTATTCAGCATATTATAGAAAATAAATTACAAGACAACATAAAGAATGACTTGGAAAATGAGCAATAAAATAAAATCAAACTTCTCATTCTCGATCTCATTCTAAGACGTTCTAAATCCTCTCTGGACACAACGTGATGGTTAAAGGTACAATATGCAGGATTTTTCACCACCAGGGCTCACTAACCTCTTACAATAATAAAGGCGTATATTATTGACGTATATTCTGCATTAAGCTGAATTATGGATCTTGTCGTCAAGCTGATGGATCTTTTATGGATGAGTGAATACATTGATGTTTTTAACATGACTGGTGTGAACCCCGGGTGCGATTGCTTGACGTATACCAGCGCCACACGCTCTAGCTTGGCTGTAGACTAAGCTAGATTAACATTAGAGAACAACATACATAGGGCCCTATAAAATCCGTTTTATTTTTTCCCAAATTCCGTTTTATTTTTTTCCCAAATTCCATTTTTTCCGTTTTAATTTTTGCAAATTCCGTTTTTTCCGTTTTAATTTTTGGGAATTCAGTTTTTTTTTACACTTTAATGTTATTTTAGTTGTAAAAAGAGCTTTTAATGTTGCTTTTAAAGTTAATGATTAAAATGTACACAAATAAAATAGGCATTTACTCTTAAAATGACAAATACTGCATGATGCAACATAACACTACACTCTAAGTACTTCAAGTAACAACAAAATATGGTTATGAGCTTTAAGTATGAGTCTCTCTGCATTTTCCCCAGACATACGTTCTTCTCCCACACAAAAACCGAATTTCATTCCAAATATGTACAATTCCGTGAAATTCCACGTTAACACTAGATTCCGCGTTAATTGGCCAATTCTGCGATTCCGTCCGTGATTCCGCGATCAAAGAAATTATAGGGCCCTACATACAGATCATTTTCTAACTTTATCATGTTGAACTAAATAACATTGATTATAGTTTGCTCAACATTTGATCACCTGTTTAATAAAGTAACCTGCAACACTCGCGTCTCTAAGTCGAAGTTAGTCGCGGACGTGCTCTCGGCATTCTCGAAAGATGTTTATCTTTGTTTGTTTCAAAGTCTGCTTGCCATGGTCCATGATGTTTGAACAAAACAACTACAGCGTGAGCGTCCTGTCAGGCATAACGGGCATAACCCGTTTGTCCACGTCTGTCGCCATGGTTACTATTGCAGTACGAGATCAAACCTGGCGGAAACCGGGCAATAACGCGGATATGATGTCATCGACATCACTCGCTCACACGCCCCGTTTCCTTGTTTAAAAACGCAATTCTCTCACGATTTACAAATAATTGGAAACATTTGGGATATTGTAAGTAATCTAAGTCAACTAAATAAAATATATAACATTGTCCTAGTAGTTTTTGGATATTTTACTGCAAAAATCCTACATATTGTACCTTTAAGTCTAAAATATATCACATCAGAACAATCGGAATATAGTGCATAAGTCATATGTACTATATTTATAATGCTTTCTTGTCAACATTCAGCTAAACATTTGCTTTTGAAAATTTGCACTGTAAAATTATTAAAAAAGAGATTATTGGAGTATGTTTTATGCAAGTCTTACTACTTTAATGTGTTAATTGGCAGCCTTTTCTAATTATTTGTGGAATTTACTAGCGATTTCTGAATAAAAATAGCGAGTGTGTGTAAATAATAGGGATGGGCAACGATTAATCGCATCCAAAATAAAAGTTTGTGTTTACATAATATATGTTTGTGTAGTGTGTATAATTAATTGTTATAAATAAATACCCACACATGCATGTATATATTTAAGAAATATGTGCATGTATATATTTAATAAATATTTATTCACAATTAATATTATATATAAATATAAATATTTGATATATTAATGACACATTTTTCTTAAATATATACATGCATGTATAGGTATTTATATATACAAATTAATTATACACACCACACATATATTATGTAAACACAAACTTTTATTTTGGATGCGATTAAGTCGCGATTAATCGTTGCCCATCCCTAGTAAATAATGGCACATTTTCATTCAAACACACACCCGTGAATGTGTGTCACACACTCGTGAATGTTAGTGTGCATATAGTCTGCAGTCGCTGACTCACACACCCTACACACACATTCTCCTCACATCTCTGACTTCTACGCTCTTACTAAAAGGCTCTTTATTGGCATTGATATTATAATCTAACTTTCCATTGCACCAAAAACAGAATTTATAGTGGAAAAAGTTTTTTATAGGAGATAGTTATATTAGGAACTGATCACGGAAAGGTTGTTTGGGGAAGCAAATATTGTTCTTCTATGGCATTGCTGAGAAAATCCCCTTATGGGACCTTTACTTTTAAGAGTGTGGTGTGTTTATATAAAGTTCATTCAGATTAAACTCGTTGCATTTTTACAGTATATTAATAAGTACTTTCGTGAGGTTCCCCAGAGCTAATTGTGTCTGATTTAGACACACACATACCTAATTTTTAATTTTAATAAATCTCTAACACAAACTCTCGAATGAGTTTCCAGAGAGAATTTTCTGGAATGTCAGAGCTGGATATTTTAAATTGCAATTGCCGCCACATCAACAAACCAAACGAGCCAGACAGGGAAAAAAAGGTCAGGATTTGGCTCTGAAAACGTACGGATCTGGACAGGAACATCTAGATCCCAGGAGACAGTTACACACACTTCACAGACAGCACGAGTGAGGGTACTTACTAGAGGGCATGGTGTAGGTGTCTTCCTCATCTATGATCTCTGCGTAGTCATCCGTTTCTGCAGGGAGACAGAAGCAGCGGTCAGACACACACACACACACTGGCCAAAGCAACGCCCACTCGGTCACTACACCACCAGAAACACACGTAACCTTCCACTACAGAAACTAGAGCCGGCTGAAAACAAGCCAAGAAACTCCTCCATGAAGACACATACACACAAACTCCTCTGTTAAACTCTCTGAACTCAATCTGAGTGTCTGTCTATCCAACCGGCCAATCAGAGAGCGGCTCTGGCTGTCCAACCGGCCAATCGGAGAGCAGCTCTGTGGTTGTGCTTGAGAAAGCCAGGGGAAGGAAGTGACTCTTTCGTCTTCATGCAAAACAGATTTAGTCTGGCGTTTTTGTTTTTGGGAGAGGTCACGCTCTTCTCTAAAATAATTACACATTTAAAGTCTGTCTCATAAGGAATGCAGGGAGCAAGCATGCGCTTCGAGTGAAGGAGATGCAATAAAAACAACACACATTTACACACTCCAACTAAACTGAACATATGCAAGCTTGTCTATATTCAAGTAAGTTTCCAAAAGCACACAGAGTTAGTTAGAGATCGCGAGTCAAACTTTACCATCTCCACTATCTTCTGCAGGTCCGAGGAGAGCATGCAAAGATCAGAGAAAGATTAATTCATCAGCAGGCATGAACACACACACACACTCATCATGAACTGGTGTAGAAGTCCTCGCTCGTGCTGTTCTGGGAGTCATTAGTGTGGTTATACTGGGTCAGGAATGTGTGGGATGAGATTCAATTGGGACGTGGACACACTTCTGCCACGGGTCTAGTTCAGTGCAGCTCACAGTTTAAACAGATTTGCATTTATATACTTTATTCAAATAATACATAATATTAATTGGGGACAGGTTTACACTTTTTAACATTATTGGCAAAATTGGGAGACTTTAAAAAAAAACTGGCATTGCCATTTCATCACTAAACCAAAATAAGAAAAAAAAAATACTTTTAGAATATCGTCAAAATAAATATTGTATTCTCATCACTGTATTGTACTGTTCCTCCGCAGGTCTAATTCAGTGCTTTTCACATGGAAATCTATTTGTAGATATTTGTTATATATATTTTTCATAATAAAATATATTATTTTGAGGCAGGTTTTCTATTCTATTTTAACATAAATAGCAAATTAGCAATATCATTGTTGGTAAAATATTGCATTATCATTACTGATTTTTTTATTATTATAAAATGTAAAATGTATATCATAAATATTGCTTTATTATATATATATATATATATATATATATATATATATATATATATATATATATAACTTATAACAAATTGTAATAAATTATAACTTATTATTAAATTGTAAAGTAAATTGCAAAAAAATTATGTTAATTTTTAATTCATGGCAATTTAAATAAAAATATGAAATTGATTTAAATAAATAAATAAAATGAACAAAATCTTCTTGTCCAAATTCAATTTATTTAATACATTTATTTAAATTAATTGCCATGAAATGAATGTAACTAAATCTTACTGTTCAAATTCTATTTCATGGCAATTAATTTAATTGTATTTAAATTTAATTGAATTGAATTTAATATGTATTAAATTAATTTAAATAAAAAAAATAATAAAAAATTAAATAAAAAAGTAATAATTTCATTAATACTTTATTAATGAAAATCAAGTTTAACAGTAATTACAGTAATGTGCATTACTGACATGACAATAATTTCATAAATAAGCAACAAAAACAAACAAAATCCTAAAGTAGGCTTAATTTTGTTAAAGCAAAAAAAATTTTTTTCTTTTTTTTGGGATTTTGGGGTGAAATGTGTCCTGTTTCAAAAAACAAAAATTAACAAAAAATTATTAATCAAAGTCAAAGGTGCAGACAAAATAGACTGACGCCTCAGCATCTGATATGAACCATAAAATAAACCAACATTTTGTGCAGCTAACAGAAGATCTGCAACACACGTGTGCTGAGGGCGGAGTCACGGAGGAGGCGTAGCCGGCAATCACATGTGAAGCAGAATGTGATCTGATTGATCAGCGAGGTAGAAACCACACCCTCTTTGGAGACATGAGACCTTTGCATACTTTAATCAATATAGCATTAAAAAAGATAAACGCTTCCCGATTGAAGAAAATGATGAATCAGAGCTGTGGTATGAAATACACGAGAAACAGATCGAATATGTTTAGGGTGGAGATCAAGTGAGGGTGTTAGTGTTAAACACACACACACACACACACAAGGAACAGCATGTACCCTTAGGAGGAGGATCATGGGAACAGAGGACAAACGGAAGGAGAAAGCGTCGAGCTTTAGCAGCTTTGGTGGGCGTCTGAACCACAGAGTCTTCAGTGAAGAACGACAGATGGAGAGAGAAAGAGAGAGAAGCAAAGCATACGGAGGGAGGAATGGACACAGAACAAACATGTTTATCTTCCAGCTCCGTGACAAAACCCTGAACATCTCATCCTGACACCACACTTTCACCATCAGGTCGTTTCACACCAACAATTAGAGCATTTTATTCCCTAAATGAATAATGTAAATCAGGAAATGGTGCAAACACACCCAGAATATAATATGCACAGTGCGAATGACACGAAGAATGACACAGACTTCCTTTATATATGCAAGGTGCCTTTAGAGAGCGACTTTAGGTTTGATTATGCTGTAAATGATCTCAGATGTGAACAGCTTTAAAACAGCAGACACATTCATGAGATAAAGATACCAAACATCTGGAATACAAGCGATGATGATCTATAAATGTGTGCAGATGAAACCAGCCCAACATCTTGAAGACATCTGAGAAACGCTTTAAAGACCACGTGAAACAGCATTTGCAATGTTTTTAACTTAATATTTCAGAGTGAAACCAAATCTCAACAGCAGAGAATTTGGTTAATATGACTCTTTATGATGATATTAAACTATAAAACAGGGAAAATCCCACAGGCGTTCACACCCGTTTTACAAAAAAATCATATTTTGATATGAACATATTGTAGATATTGTTGTCTGGCAGATCCGGTCTTTACCCAGAATGCTGAGCGGGAGTAAACCTGATAACTCGGATAAATGGGAGAACGTGTCGTACCTGAAACAGAGATGGCACGAACTCCTGCCCGAATCCCCTCCAGACGCTTCTCATTGTTGGCAAGTCTGTGGAGAAACAATTTCATTAATGAACAAAATGGTGATTATTATTGTTTCCATGCACACTATAAAAAAACAGTTATCCAACCATAACGACTTTCAGAGGTTCACGTGAGCGTTTGTTTGTTACTGGCCTAATGCAAATTATACTCAAAAGATTTTATGTACTAGATATGACACATGCAGAATTAAAACATATGTAAGCATATGTGCTTTGAAAGACAGATTACGTAATATTTTATATAGGGCTGTCAAACAATTAATCACATCCATAATAAAAGTTTTTGTTTACATAATATATGTGGGTGCACTGTGTTTAATTATTTTATATATATAAATACACACACATGCTTGTATATATTTAAGAAATATTTTCATGTATATACTATAGATTTATATATAATTTATATTACATATAAATATAAATATTTATATATAATTTTTTTTTCAAAAATATACATGCATGTGTGTGTATTTATATATATACAAAATAATTATACACAGTGCACCCACATATATTATGTAAACAAAAACTTTTATTATGGATGGGATTAATCATTTGAGAGCCCTTAATTTTATACAGTATGCCTGGGAAAAATATAATAAAAATGAAAAAAGTTAATTAATTTATTTATACACATTATATAAGTATAATATATTATATATAGTGTGTGTTTTAAAATATATTATTTTTTATTAATATAAAAAACAACTATTAACTACAGCATCATTAGGCTAATTTAACATCCTGATGTATATAATAATGTATAATGTATGAAATAAAGCCTAATAATATCCTTGAGTAAACTTCATTGGCAACAAAAACAATAATGACATTCTTGCCAAATTATCACAAATATATTGTGAATGTTTAATATATCGCCCAGCTAATTTCCCAATCCTTCAGGTTCTAGTAGTGTTAAATCTTGAACCGGTGGTCAAACTAAATGAATGAAGTATGTTAAACAGCTCAGGAACAGCAGAAGTGAATTCATGACTTACTTTGGAATGGATGGAAGAGCTCTCTCACCCTCTGTAGGACAGAAAACACACAACATCCGCTTATGAATCAGACAGAGGAACAACACACACACAAATATGAAGAACTGCACTTCATATTTATTCTCTCTCTACAGGCGAAACTCAAAAAAATGTGAATATCGTGCAAAAGTTAATTTCAGCAGCTTAAAAGGTCAAACTAATATATTATATAGACTCATTACATGCAAAGTGAGATATTTCAAGCCTTTATTTGTTATAATTTAGATGATTATGGCTTACAGCTTATGAAAACCCCAAATTCAACATTAGAATATTGTGAAAAGGTTTTCATAAGCTGTTATATATATATTTTAAATGGACAGCTGTGAGATTTTCCACTCAATACCCCAGACATCCCACAATGCAGCAGTGTAGGGGAGACGTACCTTTTCTGAGGTCTGACGATGAAGGACTGGCTGACGGCGCTGAGGAGTCGACAGTAGCCGTCGATGAGGTCGGCCATGTTCTCCGCAGTGGCGAAGACTGGCGTGCTGATCGTGAGAGGCTGCGAGAAAGAAGAGACACTCACAATGAGCCATTATAGAAAACACCGGCCACATGATGACTTCAAGCTACAGCACAGACCAGCTGCACAGGCCAAACACACACTCACACACACACATATATTCTCAGACGCCCACAAATGATCTGAAGACACGTGTTTCCTTTAACTGTGATTCATTAATGTGACGAGATAATAATAACAGACAATAAAAACACAATACTTGCTTATATTTTGTTGTTAATGAATTGGTCAAAAAGACTCACAACTTATGTTTAATTAAGTGTTATTTTTTTATATAAATATTTTGACTTTGTTTACATTTTTTATATTTTTCAGTTTTCCTTTTTAGATTGTTTTACTAATTTTGTTAAGTGATTGTCATTTTTAAAAATATATTTCTATTTAGCTGTAATTTATTTTTATTTTAGTTTCAGTAATTTTAGCACTGCAATGTAAACAGAAATTAGAAATGTTGCTTTGGAGTGTAACTGAAATAAAACAAGTTTATTAATTTTCCTTTAGTTTAGTTAGTCATTTTTTATGTTTATTTGTTTTTGTTTTTTTATAATTTATATTTTAATTTCAGTTTTAGCTTTAGTAAATTTAGTATTTTAACCTTAACTTTTTTCAGTTAGTTACAAAGGCAAAAAAATAAAAACAATAATTTTTAAATCTAATACTTTAATATTTAGTTTTATTTCAGCTTTGTTTTAATTGCTGAAAATTATTTTTAATAGTTTAGTTTTAGTTAACAATACTGGTTTAAATGAGCCTAACGAACCCGCCACAGTGTCTAAATCTGAGTAAAAATACTGTTCAGAAGAAAAAAAGCCAGAAAGAGAGAGAAGAGACACACACACTGACAAAAAGTGCAGACAAAGAAACCAAAATAACAGTGACGGCTGAAATTACAGCACTGTCAGCTGAGTCACACATCTCAACACTTCCAATCAAAACACTTAATTTCATGCGCTTTGGTTTACCTCAGCGGCTCCTGCCACGTCCAGCTGTAACACACCTTTCCTCTCCTTCTCCTTCCACGCACGAGTAATGGAATGCTCTGGCACCTGCGTGAAGTTGGCCAGATGTGTCGGCTGAAAGGAAGAGAGACACAGGTGATGATACACATGAGAAAAATAAGGAAATCCTAATGAGTTATAATGTTTCATGAACATTCACTGAACTTTCCATCAACTTTGCCTCTAGACAAAATCCGTGTCACAAACACACAGCAGAAAATGTGATTAAAGACTACCGTCAGAAGCCCTGAAGGATTTTGGGAGATAATACGAGGCGATCACAGGTGGATCTAAATTAATTCACTTTGTACTTTGTTTGAACTGGACAACTAGTGTTTTTTGCCAGTACGGCATACTGTATCAATCAATATCAATATCAGAATATCTGAAGTTTAGCATATAGCGATGTGAAGCAGGATATCGGACCAATGACATTTCACTGTGGGCGGAGCTATTCATAAATAGAACCAAGCAACTGACAAAAACCAACTCGGATTAACATAAAACAGATGGAACTCGTTGTTTGTTGCTATGGTGATGTTGATGTGAGTTACCGTGGAACCCTTGTCCGTCAGGTAACTGATTCCCTTCTCTGGACTCCAGAGCAAGATCCACTGATATGACCCAACTTTAACTAGAGAGAGAGAGAAGATGTTATTCATAAAACAAGAATATTGCTCACATTAAGAATTCATTATGATTTAATCAAAGAAAATAATCATTAAGTCTCAGCAGGGGCACTTCAAGAACAATTGGTAAGTAAACTAAACGTTAGTTGTTAGGTTTTTGCTATTTTCTCTAATATATATTACCTCACATTAATCCACCAAATTGAAACTAACCCATGATATGATATATAAAGTAAATGCCAATGTAGTTTGGGGTTGGTGAGATATTTTTAAGTCTCTTCTGCTCACTGAGGCTTTGATTTATATGATCACAAATACAGTAAAAACAGTAATATTGTGAAATATGATTACAATTTAAAATATCTGTTTTCTGTGCTGAATATAAGTTAAAGTGTCATTCATTCCTGTAATCAAAGCAGAATTTTCAGCATCACATGATCCTTCAGAAATCACTCTAATATAATGATTTGCTGCTCAAGAAACATTTCTGAATTTTTAAAAACTGTTGTGCTGGTTCATATTTTTGTGAAAACCCTGACACATTTAGTTTTTCAGTTAAAAAGAACAGCATTTGAAACAGAATCTTTTGTAACATTCTAAATGTCTAACTAAAACGTTACATTGTTACATTCTAAATGTCTAATTCTTAAACTGTCACTTTGATCCAGTTATTGCTATTAAAAATCTCACTGATCTTAAACTTTTAAAGAGTGGTGTATAGTAAGTAGTAATAGAACCAGAAGTAGAAATTGTTCTCAAATCATTTTCCAATGGTTTGTTTTTAGAGATTTTGAGTAGTATGAAGCTGCAGACTCGGAGACCTGCATCTACAGTCCCCCTGCACCCAGAGTCCCGCATTCTCAGACCCCTCGTTTTTCGAGACAGCGCCTCCTATCAAATTGTATCGGATAAACATGTGAAGAACATGTGAAGAACTTAAGCCAGAACGTGAGTAGGCTATCTTCAATTTTATTTAGCGAATCGTAGCAGCCTACTCGTTTGATTTATTTTTTAATAAAACTAATTTAGCTCATCGATACAACATATGAATAGTCCATTGAATATTTGTAAAGTTAGTTTGTAACAAGATTTGAGCCGTTAATGTATGTTTTTTCGCCTCTTCCCCCCGAAATATTTAGATAGCTAACGTTTATAATTTAGCTTTGAAACATCATAAGACATGTGCTATCGGTCCTATGTTGTAGGCTATTCCAGGGTACACCATAGGCCTACATCGATGGAGTTGCCCCTGCCGAACCCAACATCATTTTATGATTATGCAAAGCGACTTATAAATGAGTTTTTTTTAATGCAATTGAAGACGAAAAGTAAAGTCATGAACACAGTTTTTTCTTCCTTTTTTTCTTAACAGCAAGATGATGTTTAGGTGATCATTAAATAAAGTACAGAATTGTTTATTATTGGTGTTTTGTCTATTCTGATTTGTTTTGCATCGCATTCAAAATATCAAAAAACTGATTTTGTAATGTTAGCATGGTAATGTTAATTAGACCATTATAGGTTGAACTGAAAGAAAAATTGGAATTTGAATAAAAAATATATCTAAAAAAACATTGTAGCAATATAATATCACATAGGCCTACTATCTTTCTGAAGACAGTTCAATCTGCAATTGTATCCCTTCCATCAGTAACAATTAGTTTGTTTGTTTTTTGCACATGCTTTAAGCAGGGAACGCAAATATTTATTGGATAATTTATTTGGAGACCGCAATATTGCATCCTATTGTTTTTAATTGCATTTGGATAAGCGTGCGCTGTACTCTGTGTGCGGGTGTTCGACTCTTTTGAACAGCCGGAGGCGCTGTGTTCGAAAACGAGGGGTCTGAGAATGCGGGACTCTCGGTGGGGGACTGTAGATGCAGGCTCCGAGTCTGCAGCTTCATAATATTGGAGATTTTGGACCCGGTGTCAGCGAGATAACTCCTCATGACCACCAGGAGGCAGGAGAGACGAATATTTGAGCACAAGACATGCCGTACCCCTGAAGCACAGCGAAAGCACTCTTTGTCTGAATCTGTAGACGGGCGCCAGGATCTCAAAGAACTTCAGTATGCTCTGCTCGTTGTTCAGGTTGGCGAACTGCTTAAATGTTTGCTGGATCTGTTTCCTCAGCGTTTTGGCCTGAAACACTGAGAGAAGGAACAGTGTTACACCTCACACACAGGATGAAAACATTAAGTAAACTGACTGAAAACAGAACATTAGTCAAGTCCCATACGACCAGCACTAGCTTACAAATGACTCAGTTTCACTCCAATAACATTAAATTGAATCACAGCGCTATAAAGTGACATTTAATTCAGAAATTATGAATAACATCGATTTTTACACAAGTAAGCATCAAATATTTTGCATAACATGAGTAATAGTATGGAGCAAATACAATAAATATTGTTTGTGCTTCAGTAAAATCATGTCTATATATCATACTCTGGCCATTCGAGTTCATAACAACTATCAAATTCAGCTGTCAATCAAATAAAACAGCGGTCTTTATTTCCGTAACACTCAAAATACACAAAACCAACACACTTCATCTCATGCTGAAGTCACGTCAAGACACATGCTCAAACTGGGTCTGGTCTGCAATTAGAGATCATCTGAGCTCTGAAGAGGCATTATGGGTATCTTAACAACATTGAGACACAGATCCTATCAGACAGAAATGTGAGGGGTCACTTCAGAGGGACGGTCCACCCTTCCTGAGAGGAAGTGCGGCCCGGTATCGGGTCTTACATCTGTGCAGGAATTATGGGAAAGATCTGAGAGCCCTAACAAGAGGGTGGGCGGCACGATTTCTTCTTCTTGGGCCTCAGAAATGCACCTCTTCCGTCTCTTTTATTATGAAAACGTCATTTTTTTAACTTTTCATAACAGGGACCCATTTAAAACAATGGGTAAATGTTCCCTTATACATGTTAAAGTTACTAATTAATCCTATTAAAATAATAATAATACAGATATAGAAACTGCTTTGAGGTTAAAAGAAAACTGATTAACTATATGTAATAATTATGAATACATATAAATAATGATTAATAATAATATAATAAATAATTAATTAATAAAAACAAATTATGGCTTACGCAACTTACACTGTCATCGAGGCTAATATGTATGCTCTCTATATATGATACATGAATATTAATCTTAATCTCTGTCATCTATTATCTATCCTGGTTTCTCCTCATTGGTCTTAAAGGAGTATTTCTGCCATCATATGCTTGCCATAATATCACTGCATGACTATTTTTGATAAAAAAATTTGCAACTTTTTAAAAAATCTTACAGGACGCAAACTTTAGTGCTTTTGTAGCGCTTTGTTTCTCATGTCATTCACTTTCACTGTATGCGAAACAGTAGCTCATCAAAACATTTCTTTTATGCAAAAAAAAGAAAGTCATACAGGTTTAGAACGACATAAAGATGAGTAAATGATGACAGGATTTTCGCTGATGCCCTTAATAAGCCCTGAGAAAGCAAACGAGAGCATTATTAAAAAGACTCAATAATGTCTGACTTTGATTTATGCGGTCGGGTGACAGATGGCGGCGCTGATCATTCAACTCCATTTCTTAACGATCACATGAGTGTGTGTGTGCTATATCGCCGACGCTGGGAACTCTTTAAAAACGATTTCTAGGAAGCAGACTGATTAAACACTATAATCCGCCTAAATGAACAGCTCTCGGAGAACATCAACGCATGAGTCAGGATGGCTGATGATGATCTGGGCGGTAATAGAACACCTCTGTCCTGCCTACGTGCACACACACACACACACACACACACACACACACACACACACGTTTAAGGGTGACCCAGGGTCAGAGGACATCCCCACTATTCTCCTGAGCATCTGTCCGCAGGGGTGTGTGGGATTGCCTCAATAATAGCAGAGTTGATCAACACTATTCTTATGCCAGCTGCACACACTGACACAACCAGTTTAAAACACACACACACATTTGTTTCTCTCTCCTCATCTCACAACCAGCATTAAAGGGACAGGTCACCCTAAACCTTCAATGTCTTCATTCCAAACCCATTCGACTTCAGTTCATCTTTGGCACACAAATGAAGATATTAGAAAGAAATCAGATATTTCTGCCCCTTCACTGAAAGTGTGTGTTCACTCGTACGCTTTCAAAAAGTGCATGAAGAGATTGTAAGAGAAATCTATAAGAATTGCGTGGTTTAAGAAACACACTTTAAACAATGAACAGGTTTAATTTAGGCTTCTACTCTCATACAAAACATTTTAAAATGTTGATTTGCTTTTATCTGTTGGCTGTTGATCTTAATAAACTGAATGGAGGCCGATGTATATATACACACACACTCTGAGAATGATTCATCTGTGCAAAATAACATGCATGAATTTAATTTCATGCCAACTTTAACACTAAGTATTCAACTCAGGCTAGAAACACAGAACACAAATGCATAAAAATGTGAAATCATTCGCTCACCTTAACCGACTCCAATAAACTTTTGGGGAAGAACCGTCGGAGTCTAACGTCCTTTCTGCAAAACACAGATGCAATGATGTCATCGAGAACTCTAAAGACGGCCAAGTGCTTTTAATACAGACGTCTGAGTTCATCTGGTGAACTGATCTCACTCCATCTCTCCACCAATAAACGTCAGCATGAAGGAACATGTGGAGTTAATGAAGTTCACAAACACACTACACGTGTAAAAAATTAATACAACAATGAAAATCTCATGTCAACATCTAATGTTTTTATAGACATAAATAACTACATTTACTAAATGAATTAAACTGGTCTGTATTTCCATCAACTAATTATGCATGTTTTGATGAGAACTAAATATATGGAGGTTAATTAAAAGTTTTAAAAATTTGCCACCATTTATAATTAAAAGCAAGCGAGATGGATGGGTGGATGATGGCTGGATGGGTGGATGGATGGTGGATGGATGGGTGGATGGACGGGTGGATGGATGGGTGGATGATGGATGGGTGGGTGGATGGATGGATGGATGAGATGGATGGATGGATGAATGGGTGTGGTGGATGATGGGTGGGTGGATGGATGGGTGTATGGGTGGATGATGGGTGGGTGGATGGATGGGTGGTGGATGGATGGGTGGATGATGGGGTGGGTGGATGGATGGGGAGATGAATGGGTGGGTGGGTGATCGGTGGGTGGATGGGTGGGTGGATGGATGGGTGAGATGAATGGGTGGGTGGGTGGGTGGGTGGGTGGGTGGGTGGGTGGGTGGGTGGGTGGGTGGGATGGATGGGTGGGTGGATGAGATGGATGGATGGGTGGATGGGTGGGTGGGTGGATGGATGGAGAAGTGAATGGATGGGTGGGTGGATGGATGGGTGGATGATTGGGTGGATCGATGGATGTGGAGAGATGAATAGGTAGGTGGGTGGGTGGGTGGGTGGATGAGTGGTGGGTGGATGGATGGAGAGATGGATGGGTGCGTGGGTGGGCGGATAGGTGGATGGGTGGGTGGGTGGATGGATGGGTGGGTGGATGGATGGGATGGGTGGATGGGTGGAGAGATGAATGGGTGGATGGGTGGGTGGATGGATGGATGGGTGGATGGGTGGGTAGGATGGATGGGTGGAGAGATGAATGGGGTGGATGGGTGGGTGGATGGATGGGTGGGTGGATGGATGGCATGGATGGACTAATGTGAGTCTTGATGTGAGCAGGTTATGCATCATATATATTACCATCATATTTTTGCTTTTAAAGTAATGAAAAAATTCATCCATCATCATCCTTTTATCCTTCCTGTTTTCGTCACTGTATCTTTTATGTCTACTTTCTAAACAGCTAAAATTTAAATTAAAGAAATAATAATATGTGACATTATTATATCCAAAATACTAGATATGAAGCCTATATTCTTTAAAAATATATATATTTCTGGCCCGTATCAGCAGTGTGTTTCCGTCTCAGGCTCAGAGCGAGCAGGACGGGGATTTAATGCCCAATAAAAGCCAACAGTCCCTGATGATTGCTTCATCATTTCATCTTAATGAAAAGCGCTTCGGTTCTAGATTTAACGCGTGGCGACTCGCCAAAAACAACTGGACCGTGTTTCATGGGCCTCTAGAGCGCACACATCAGTCGATGCTTTAAACTGCTGTGTGGAGAGGTTACACCTACTCGATCGTTATCATGAATAACACACACATTTTACAGTAAAAGCACTGAACTACACAAATGTAAGTATGGAAATGATGCTGTACAGATCCAGCACACATGCCGAGTTCAATTTGGCATACTATCCATCGAAAGTAAGATTTAGTGTGTCCCAAATCATGGCATGTTGAAATGAGTATCCCAAAGAAACACGGATGAGGCTAGACGAGCATTCGATTAGAACTACAAACACAAATAAAAAAGTGTTAAACTACACACATGGCGGATGTGCGAGAGCAATGGTTAAGAAGAGAGGTTTAGATAAAGGGGTTTGAGTGAGTATCTAACCTGACGAAAATATATTTATTCAAAGTTATCTACATCATATTTAATCTGCAACAACATTGTTAACCTTTATAAATATACGTTTGGTCATTAACTTGTTCATGACTGGCAGATCAACGTGCTGCTGTTTTCTTTCCGATACGGCAGGATATTGAGCCCGATCTCATGAAAGTTCGTATTTATAGCACGAATGTCATTTCTCGTGCCATTTATACGCCAAAAACTGTTTTTGCGTGTATATGGTATGCGTTTTTCACGTGCATATGATACACACTTTTTGGCATGTAATACGCACAAACTCCCCACCCCCCTAAACCTACCCCAGGGTTTTTTAGTGCGTAGCATATACACACACACAAAAATGTTGGCGTATAAATGCCACAAGAAACGACATTCGTGGTTTAGATACGCATTTTCATGAGACTGTGCTGGGATATTACATTCAATTTGAATGTGGAGGATTTTAACCTACTAACCTATTTGCCTACTTTTCTACTACACACTCAGAAATATGTGCTCTTTCTTCACAAAAACACTACACACTTTTAGGGCCTAATATAAGTACATGAACTATATATATAAGTTCATATACTTATACTAGGCCCTAAAACTATGTAGTTTCTAATATATATATATTTAAATATGTATATAAAATTGTATTTAAGCTAGTTGTCAAGGTACCTTTTATAATATTATTTAGCTGAAAATGTAACTGAAATTTTTTTCTAAGACAAATTAAAATGAAAATGGAATATATAAAATAAAACTAATTCTAAATATGAATTAAAAGTATAATAGTATCTCAATGACAGTAAAATAACAGTGGTTGAGAGGTTAACCAGGGGTTAACCAGCTTCTGTCAGAGCAGCTGTCACTCAAATCAGGCTGGCACTGTGATTGGTGCGCTCTCCGCCCCGCCCCGCCCCCTGAGGGGCCAGAGCACTGCTGTGTGACTGCGGGCGATCAGACGGAATGACCCGCAACTAATGCACACGTGTGTGTGTTTCAGGAGAGAGAGTGTGTGTGTGTGTAGAGAGAGAGAGAGAGAGAGAGAGACAGTCCCGCTGAGATGAAACAGTGACTGTGAGAGTGTGGCAGTGTTAATTATATTTAACACAAACCAAAACCATAACAAATATGTTCATTACTTGAAATAATGTAAGAGTTGTAGACTCACTCTAAGAGTTCATAGTTGGATTTCTTATCCAGAGCGTTTCCTCTCATCTCTCTGTAGAATCTCCTGGAAAAGACAAACGCAGAGATGAGATCAGCAGGAGTTCCTCATGTTCTGCTGAAGCCATCAGGAGGAAGAGCGCACCTGATCTCCAGACAGCCGAGCTTCAGTGCGATGTCCTGCTCCACCTGATCCGCCTTCTCCAGCAGGTAGTCATTCTCCACCTGTGCACAACAGAGACAACACACACACATGTTGGAATTCACACAAGACATTTTTCACTGGATGGATGGATTAAGTGGACATTAACAAAGATGAATAAATACTGTAACAAATGTTTTGCTCATGGTTAGTTTATGTTAGTTAATATGATAACTAATGTTAACTAATGAAACACTGTAAAGTGTAACCGAAAATAATTAAATCAGCCTTGTGTTTAACAGATCTATATATAGCATCAAAATCCTTATATTTATACAATTATATATTTATAATTTTAGATATAATTTTATATTAAAATAAAAATATTTTACTTTATAAGTATTTAAGTATTATAAAATGAATTTGTAAATTAATAAAATGTAATATACTACATATTTTTTCTTCATAACATTATTTATTGATCAGTTAAGAATAATATGATGCATTCATATTTGTATAAATTCGTTTTTTAGATTTAATAATTTTAGATGTAATTTTAATATCAAACTTTATATTAAATTACAAATTTGATATAAACATGAACAAAAATAATAAATATGTACTTTTGATATAAAAATTACATAATATGATGTACATGAAGTCATATAATGCAATTTATATAGTTAATATAATCAAATTTTGATATAATCAATTTTGGAAAATGTATATAAAAATATTTTTATATTAAATGGTAAAGTATTTAAAAAATGAATACATTTTGTAATAAAAATGCATTATATGACATCATGTACATCATATTATGATGTAATTTTTATAGCAAAAGTACATATTTATAATTTTTTTCAAGTTTATATTAAATTTGTTACATTCAATTATGAATTATTGACTGGTTGTGATGTAATAGTGTAGCAGAGTCAGGGAGACTGTATATCTGTGATTGATAATGTCTATGTTTATACAGCAGGTGTTCTGCTCCTAACACACACACACACACTCCATCACTCATTACCGCCCGCACAATAATACGACTTCCTCACAGACGGCCTTTACAGAATCTGCCGGAACGTCCTTCTATTGTCCAGATGATGAACAGCCTTAATAAAACTAACCCATGATCCTCCCTGTCAGTGGGAACTCTGCTGGAGCATTGTGGGATATCGATGCTCTGACATTGTTACCTATCGAGGCTTCTTGAACACACACACACACACACACACACACACACACACTGACTCCATCTGATGAAGCCGTTCAGACCGCAGCGGGACGAGGGCACCTTCACCTGCTGATAAAAGTAGTTCAGTGTCGGCTTGTCTTCAGCAAACTGATTCAGGAAGCCCTTGGGCAGGTAACGGATCCTCAGCTCATACCTGAGGATCGAGAGAGAAACACGCTAAATAAAACAGTCTTGACAGGATAAGTCACCATGTACACACTACACACACACACTGTGCTGCTAAGAGAAAGAAAATCATCATCAAATCTCATATTTCACTATTTCATAATATATAAAGAACTATTTTGTATAAAAAAAATTTTTGCATAATTTTTTTGACAATTAAACACATTTTCTATATAACAAATAAAACATCGATTTTATTAGATACTTTTTTGTATTACAATTTTATTTTATTTGTATTTATTTATTTCTTTATTATTTTATTAATCTCCATTTTTAAAGGTACTCTAAGCTTTACAAGAGATAAATAACAAAATCACTTTATTTTTTATCTAACTTTGCCAAATTATATTAAAATAATTATATTAAAATATTTACCTTTACTTCAATATGTACTTGTATTAAATATATACAGTATGTGTGTACGTATATATATATATATATATATATATATATATATATAAACATTATATATTAGGGCTGTGCAAAGATTTATTGCGATTAATGTATATATTGTATATGTTTAAGAATTATTTGCACGTAAATTATGTATGTGTGTATACACATATATATTATATAAATATAAATATTTTATATATGAATAACACATTTTCTTAAATATATACATGCATGTGTGTGTATTTATATATATATAAAATAAATAAACACAGCACACACAAATATATAATGTAAGCACAAACTTTTATTTTGGATGCGATTAATTGCAATTAATCTTTGCACAACCCAAATATAAATATAAATATATATATATATATAAACATTGCACGCAACAAACCCATTGGCAATATTAATGTACAGTTTTTGTCATGTTTATGAAGGAAAACACAATGAAAACCTGAAAATGGGGAACATTACACATTAAAAAGACCTCAGTACTGGAGGATTTATCAGTGAACACACACAACTCAATCCCGATATAACACATGAATCACGGTCGAGCTCAGATCATTATTGTTCTTTGGATCTTTTACAGCAGGGCTTCATTTGAAGGACTCAGTCCTCGGCTGTTTCCACAGGAAATGATCCTTCATGGCTTTTCATGACTTCCTGGAACTAGCTCAGGAAATGATCGAATCTCAGTTCCCGAGAAGTGGAGAAAGCAGGAGCTCAATCGCAACACACACACTCCTACGACACACTGAAACCCAGTCTGCTGGGAGAGCTGCTTCTCTGGGGTTAAACCACAGGATGTGTTCTGGAAAATTAAAACTGATCTAAAAACAGAGCTGAAAAAAAAACAGAATCAAAAATGGTTGGAAACCTTATTAAAAAAAAGTTTTTGTCTGGCCACCAAATATATCCAGAGTGTAAAAATGTCTCATTTATAATTTTTCAAATTTAAAACGAAGCATATTTTGCCTTAAAAATGTTGTATAATGGTAAATTATCAAAGCACATTAAAAGAAAGGCATACTATGTATATACAGTAAATTACATAAATATATTTAAGTAAAGATAAAGTAAACTTAGACAAACTATATATAAAATATCTAATAAAATTGTATTAAATATATTTATTAGGGCTGTACAAACCGTATCTGAAAATAAAAGTTTGTGTTTACATATATACGTGGGTGCACTGTGTATAATTATTTTTGTATATATATATATATATATATATATATATATATATATATATATATATATATATACACACACATGCATGTATATTTAAGAAAAAACTATTACTTATATATAAATATATTTATATTTATATATAATATAAATATATATATAAATCTATATACATTAAACATTTCTTAAATATATACAAGCATGCGTGTGTATTTATATATATATATAAATAATTATACACAGTGCACCCACATATATTATGTAAACACAAACTTTTATTTTGGATGCGATTAATCGCAATTAATCATTTGACAGCCCTAATATTTATGAATGAAGAAAATATTTAAACTAAACTCATTATACATAACATATATTGATAGTATATAGATACGAAATAAATAAAATTGTATATCTACGATACATGTTTTGGCCATTTGTAATATATTTTCAACTTAAATAAATATTAAGTTAACATTAAAGAAGTAGTTTCAAAGGCGCTATATAAATAAATAGCGCCTTTATAAATAGAGTGAAACTGGACCTAAACTTAAAACTAAAGGTTTTTAAGAAACTAAAAGCAAAGTCACTTTTATATCAGGTCGATCTCTGACCAGAACAGAAGCTTTTATTATTTAAGACTAGTCTATATCTGTTAAGACCTGCACTGAGTTCATGGAGCAGGTTTTACACTGAGCATCAACAGCACTTTACGAGCGGTTGGGTCGCTGAACTGTTGGAGATAATCAAGCGTTTCTGATGTAAAGCCTCCACAACAGACGCTCGCAGGGTTTAAATCACCGCCATTGTCCTCGCTGAGTGACAGAACAAAAGCAGGTCGAGTGAATGGAGCTGCAGCTGCTTCATGAGGCGCACGGCGCCTCACCGGCTGCTGGTGCATTGTGGGTAGAGGCGAGGTGACATAAAAATACCATCTGTGAGGGAATAACTCGCATCTATAGAGGCTCAAGCCCCTGATAAAATAAAACGGACACACGGGGACTCAGACAAAGAGAAGCGCGGCAGAAGGCACACACACTTCAAACACTCCTCCTGCTGTAATGACAATCACATGAGCATCTCACTGGCAAAAGACAAGCCCTACACACACACACTCAGAGAATCACACACACAATCACACACTCACAGAATCACACACACACACTCACAGAATCGCACACTCACAGAATCACACACTCACAAACTTAAAGAATCACACACACATCACAGAATCACACACACACACACACACACTCTCGCACACACACACAATCACACACAGACACACACACACTCACAAACTTACTCACAGAATCGCACACACTCACAAACTTACAGAATCGCACACACTCACAGAATCACATCACAGACGCACACATCACAAACACTCACAGAATCGCACACACTCACAGAATCACACACACTCACAAACTCACAGAATCACACACACTCACAACTCACAGAATCGCACACACTCACAGAATTACACACACACTCACAAACTTACAAAAAATCGCACACACTCACAGAATCACACACACTCACAGAATCGCACACACTCACAGAATCACACACACTCACAAACTTAGAAAATCGCACACACTCACAGAATCACACAAACTCACAGCACACTCACTCACAGAATCACACAGACACACACTCACAAACTCACTCACATAAACGGACACACTCACACACACACACTCACACACTTACAGAATCGCACTCTAACTCTCTAGCACTCTCACACACTCTCACACTCCCAGCAGGGATCAAAGCTGAAACCAATGCAATATTAACAAAAGTGTGTGTAAGTGTGTGTGAGCCTTTACCTCCACTCGTCCTGCGGGCGGTTCTGCTCGTACCTCTCCCTCACGTGGGGACACGCCCATGTCCGGGTGCAGCCAGTGCACGTCCCCCGACGGGCCGTGAGTGAGGCGCAGCCCGAAGCAAGGACACCAGCCGCACTTTGTGGATGTCCACCATCTTCTGAATGATTCCCTGCAGGCGCAAAACACACACAGCTCATGGTCATAAACCCCGTAACACACTGCGATATACACACTGATTTATAGAAGCGGAACAATCCTGCAGGGGTTATTAGATGATTAAGAGTGTAATGAGCATCCGACCGGAACCCACCTCAACCTTCATGAGACACACACACAGCGCAGTGGGGTCCGTCAAGCTACACCTGAGATCATGGGCTTGGGTCAGTACCATTATTTTTATATTAAAAAAAGATATATAAAAAGATTTTTAAATAATGTTTTTTAAATATAAAAAAAAATCATAATTGATACAAAAGTGACAGTCGTTTAGAATGTTACACAAGATTCCATTTCAAATAAATGCTGTTCTTTTGAACTTTCTGTTCATCAAATAATCCTGAAAAATAAAATGTATCCCATGTTTTACACAAATGTTTTTTTTTAGCAGTTAAATCATCATAGAGTGATTTCTGAAGGATCATGTGACACGGAAGACTGCAGTAATGATGAAGCTTTGAACACAGGAATAAATTACATTTTACTATATATCACATAAACAACACTTATGTTAAATAGTAATAATATTTCACAGTTTTTACTGTATTTAAGATCAAAATAAAGTGCAGCATTGGTAGAGCAGAAGAGACGTTTTTCAAACACATACATTTAATTTTTTCAATCATGAATAATTTGTTTTCTGGGTGTTTCTCACCTGATGTAATCTAGTCATGTTATAAAATATCTAATTTAACTACTTTTAGTATTTCTGGCTGTCACATGACTTGATTTGATTTGAAGTGTTATTCCATATACTAAAAATATTTAAATCAAAACTGTGGATATTTACCACAAATTTATCAAAATAAAATTTTTAAATTTTCAATTTACATCGTATAAGAATTGCATATTTATTGCATTTCTTGCACGGCTGGCTGACATTGTGATGAGGTCATAATCTTATAAACAGAACGTGACAGTGATACGGTTGTCACGGAAGCTGGATTGCTTTCACACTTTCACATTTATTTATTTATATTTTATTTATTGTATTTGTACATTTATCTCATTGTTCACTGAAACTAAAACTATTAAAAGTGTATTTTTTAAAGTTTTCGAGGAACTGAAATAAAGCTGAAAAAAATACAAACATACATTTTACATGGATAACATATTTCTTGTATATATATCTTATAAAAAATATAATTTAAAACTTAAATGGACACAAGAACAAAATATATTCAATAATTATATAATTAGAAACCAAATGAAATGTGGGATGAGTGCAAAACAAATCAATGTTACACTGCCATTAAAACCGGAAGATAAAGAAATTAAAATCTTTGCTTTGGCCAATTTATGCAGACTTGTGACATCAGATGAATTCTGCATCAGTGCCAAAGCTTGTGTCATATACAGTACAGTAACTCCTGGTGTCTCTGTTCAGACTAAATAAGCATAAAAACAGCGGCAGACAAAAACAGTATTCTTGGCCAGACGGCGTCTCGCATCTCTGACAGACACACAGTCCTGAGATATGAGAGCTCCTCACAGAGCAGATCAAGCGCTTCATCTGGCCTGGAAACTCAAAACACTGCGTATGGACATGATGGCAGACTCAGGTGACTGGGTTTCAGGCCTGATACAAAGGAGAGATTGACTAACGTAAGGCCAGCTCAGCGTTTGGTTTCACCAGCATATAAACAGCGCTCAGGCCAGCTGGAGCCGACGTCTACACGTGGCCTTCACATTACGCCTGGGGTTTGGCAGAGCGGGAATAACACAGCTGGATTTCCTTCTGCACACTGGCACAAGATCTCGGCCTTTACAAATAAATCATGCACTCATGACCAATAAGATCCACTCAAGCACTTGCCATTGGTTAAAATAAACAGGAAATTTACACTGTGCATATCACATCTCTAAAAAACAATGCACATGAAATTTAACATGAAACATCCATTTTGTAATTGACCCCCTTGAATATACAGGTGAAACTAAACCTATAAATTCATGAATTCATACACTTATGAACTAGCAACCACCCAGAACACCCAAACAACCAACCAAAATACCTTATAACATCATAGCAACCACCCAAAATACCTTAGAACACCCTAGCAGCACCATAGCAACTATCCAAAATACCTTGGAACACCCTCGTAACACCATAGCAACCACCCAAAATACCTTTGAACACCCTAGCAGCACCATAGCAACCACCCAAAATACCTTTGAACACCCTAGTAACACCATAGCAACCACCCAAAAAACCTTTGAACACCCTAGCAGCACCATAGCAACCACCTAAAATACCTTGGAACACCCTAGTAACACCATAGCAACCACCCAAAATACCTTAGAACACCCTAGTAACACCATAGCAACCACCCGAAATACCTTGGAACACCCTAGCAGCACCATAGCAACCACCCAAAATACATTAGAACACACTAGCAGCACCATAGCAACTATCCAAAATACCTTGGAACACCCTAGTAACACCATAGCAACCACCCAAAATACCTTTGAACACCCTAGCAGCACCATAGCAACCACCCAAAATACCTTGGAACACCCTAGTAACACCATAGCACCCAAAATACCTTGGAACACCCTAGCAGCACCATAGCAACCACCCAACATACCTTAGCAACCACTCAAAATAATTTAATAGCATGCATAAGTTAATTTATTTCAGTAATTCAACTTAAAAGGTGAAACTAATATATTATATAGACTCATTACATGCAAAGTGAGATATTTCAAGCCTTTATTTGTTATAATTTTGATGATTATGGCTTACAGCTTATGAAAACCTTTTTATAATATTCTAATTTTGAATTTGACGTGTAAGCCATAATCATCACAATTATAACAAATAAAGGCTTGAAATATCTCACTTTGCATGCAAAAAGATATTTCAGATTACATTTCACTTGTTCATCAAAATGAACAAATTTTCTTTCGAGACATTTGGTTCATTCAACGAACGAAATGAACGAAATGACTCAAAAAAAGATTCGAAAATAGATTATTCATCGTCTGGTGTCTGTTTTAAAGCCCTTTGAAGCTGCACTGAAACTCTCATTTGGACCTTGAACCGTTTGGACCCCATTGAAGTCCATTATATGGAGAAAAATCCTGGAATGTTTTCATCAAAAACCTTCATTTCTTTTCGACTGAAGAAAGAAAGACATGGACATCTTGGATAATGGGGGTGAGTAAATTATCAGCAAAAGTTTTTTTAAAGTGAACTACTCCTCTAAGCAGATACAGACAGCAACTGACAAATAAAGAGTGATAATTCAAAACATATAAAAAGTTTTCCTTCTCTATAATATGCGAGTCATTTTCAACAGAAATGACATGTTTGCACAATTTAAGTCAACGTTTTTAGATTCTGCATTCATTCTTCCACTTTATTACATATTCCTCATTTTAATCTTCTCCAGATAAAATCCCTGCAGCTGGAAATCTGAACATCTGTGGTAAAGCTTGAAAAGATCCTGCATTAGAAATGCACTTCAGTCGCGATTATTAAACCACACAAAGCGTTTCTGAGCTTCAGGCTGGTTTAATCTGGACCTCGGCCAGACCTCCACATGTTCTCAATGACCAGAAGACTAACACTTTGTTCTTTGGATTAAGGCACGGAAACACAGATGAACAGGCAGAATTTGAACTATTACATTTCCAGTTGATTAATCTCAGTAGATAAAGACAAATATTATGTTCAATAAAAAACTTGCTTGTGTCTGCAGTGTCTGGCCTTAACATGCACTGAAGTCTCCTGAGTTGACTTAAAATCATCAGACATTAAGACAGTTTGAGTCCAGACTGAGAAACGTGAGAGGTCACCAGAGACCGTCCGATCAAGAGGACCACCAGCATGTTTAATCTTCCTGTGGATTTGAACACAACAATCCGCTTACACACACACACACACACTGATCAACACAACTGCTGTGTCTCTAACAGAGTCGTCCATCTCGACTCGGTCCTCCAGAGTCTGAAAGTCATTCAATGTTAAAAGCTGAGCTTCAGAAGGGCTTGTATATTTACATGTCTGAACACAGACAGGCACAAAAAATGGTGATGTCACCAGTATGTGTCACCAAACCCATCCTGCAATTGTGAATCAAAAGACAATCAAGTCAATAAAGTGGAAAAACACACGCTGGTCGCTAGTTTGCTGCTGGTTTGAGGTGGTCTTAAACCTTGACCAAGCTCGTCTAGCTGATTAAATCCAAACAAAAGTTCAACTAAACGACCATGAAGACCTGCTCAGACCAGCTAATGACTAAAACATGCAACTCACACCAGCCGGAAACCATGTAAAATCCTCAGGAAGCAGTTCGATCTGGATTTGTTACTGTAGCAACAAAAAATATGTTTCTTTTATAACTACAAAAATGATTATTTGTTTATAATTGATATAATTATAGCTATGTATTATGTGAAAATCAAGCTTTTAATTTTGTTTATATGTGTTGTTTTTAACATGCTTTAAGTCTAAATTCATAAGTCGAACACGACTGCAGTGAACCAAAGACACGTAATCGCTGGTGTTTCTGATGTCACAAATGACCTTGTAACCAATCAGATCAACGTGTGATCGTCAAACAGTGCATCTCTGAGCTGAGATGGATTTGCATATTCATAGAACTGCGCATACTAAATGAGGCAAGGGTGTCGAGTTACATTCAAGATATTCATGGAAAAAACTTTAATGCCATTTTGGTGATCAAATATGAGATTTAAGGGATAAAATTAACCACATGAGGACTTTAAATTCCCAAAATACAGATGATTAAAGTGTTTATACATAAATGAATGCAGCATTTGCTGAACTGAATTACATTTTATGATGATTTTTAAATAAAAACATTACATCTGGATATGATGATTCTCACTGCATTGATACAGTAATGAGAAACGAACTAAAATCATCAATGAGAAACATCCAAACAACTATCAGACAACGACTTCAAGAATGCCTTAAAACCCTCAGAAACTGCTTCTAAAAGCTACAGATATTGATGCACAAAAGGACGACACTAAACAGGGCTTGTTCTTGACCCTGACGTCAGTTGCGTCTCCATGCCGGATGTTGCTGGACCAGGTGCTGCGCTCGCTGTTGTTCTCAAAGTGATGGAAGACCTTCAGGACCCTGTCGGGGCCCCGGGCCCGCTTCGGCCCCGCACTCAGACGGGCCTTGGCCCCGGGGCCCAGGGTGTAGCTCGGGTTGGGCTCCAGGTATGCCGTCGCCATGCCTTTGTTGTGCGCTAAGTGTCTGTCATATTCTGTGCAAAAAACAAGAAAACCGGTTAGGGCCATTTTGATAAAAAAAAATAAAATCGAAATTGAAATTAGTGCAATTAGTGCGATTATCAAATCACAAAGGCTGCGATTTAATTTAATATCTGAGTGTTTATTTACACGTGAGCGGCTCATGATTCGATTCCGGAGTATCTCGGTTCACAGTAAATACAGTAAAATCTCATCTCTGAATTTCTGAGATGAAAATGAACAAAAACTATATGGATGGACATAAAAAAAACTGTAACATAATAAAAATGACAAAAATACACCACAATATTCCTAAATCTTTAACCACAATAATCATGTAAAGAGAAAAATTATTTTAAAAAATATGATTAAAAACTATAATGGCATCTTACAAGCAAGCACCGCAAACCTAAAAAATCACAATCATAAATTTTATATCAATTCATTTTTTCCTTCCAAATTGTGCAGCCCTAGCTTGTCCTTCTTCAGAAATTAAAAACGGACATTGTTTCCAAAATAAAAGGACTTTCTAACAGGATCTCCGCGTTTCTCACACTTCTGATATAATCTGAGGACGTTTCTCCTTCTATCTCTGTGTGTGAAGCGGACCGAGAGCCAGACAGTGAAATATAGCGAAGCGTGAACTACATGATAAATTTACTCGAGGTGTAATATAAAGAAGATGAATCACTGCTCATGTTTACATCAGGGTTGATGTGTGAAAACATGAATGAGCCTCAACTAAAAAACATAATTTTTTAATCTGAGGTTGATAATTTACTCTCCCTCACGTCATTCAAGATGTCCATGTCTTTCTTTCTTCAGTCGAAAAGAAATTAAGGTTTTGATGAAAACATTCCAGGATCTTCTCCATATAATGGACTTCAATGGGGACCAAACGGTTCAAGGTCCAAAAGACAGTTTCAGTGCAGCTTCAAAGGGCTTTAAACGACACCAGACGATGAATAAGGGACATATCTAGTTTTCTTATCTACTCTTTTTTTGAGTCATTTGGTTAATTCAACGAACAAAATGAACGTAATGACTTCGAAAAGATTCGTTCATTTTGATGAACGAGTTCAAACAGGAGAGTCACGAACGCGCATCACAGAACAGAGCAAGGCGAGCATTTGAGCTTATAAAACTTAAACTTTGTTATTTATTTTTAAATGAGGGATCGTTCCGCTTGATAAGACCCTTATTCATCGTCTGGTGTCGTTTAAAGCCCTTTGAAGCCGCACTGAAACTCTCATTTGAACCTTGAACCGTTTGGACCCCATTGAAGCCCATTATATGGAGAAAAATCCTGGAATGTTTTCATCAAAAACCTTCATTTCTTTTCGACTGAAGAAAGAAAAACATGGACATCTTGGATGACATGGGGGTGAGTAAATTATCAGCAAAAGCTTTTTTAAAAGTGAACTACTCCTTTAAGGAATAAACGTCTTTCTAGCTGGTTAACGCTGGTCTGGGAGTTTGCTCAGCTGGAGGCATACACTCAGCATTAAACTAACCATCCTGTACATACATCCATACACACACTTAAACAATGTAGGAAACAAGACAAATGCTGTGTAGGACTGATCTGATCTATTTCATCAGATCTCAGCACTTTCCTCTCGGCAGCGTTCCAACAATCCCAGACATCCGCTTATCACCATCACAAATATGAAACACACCCATGACAAAGATAAACAAACGTGCAAGAACAAACACACACACATATATCAGGACAGTTACGCAAGACAGTGTGTTTTAATAAATGTAATCAAAATGAGCTTGCAACTAAACCTTCTAACTGGTAATTGCTGACATTTACCATGGGAAATAATTCATATTCAAAATCATTTAGTGCCTTGGGTTATTGAGTAAAACACAGGGTCTAAACGTTCTATTTACTGTTACTTTTGATGTAATTCCTGTTCCATGTAAAGACAGAGATACAGATATCATTGGAAAATGCATTTATTTTTATGTCTGGACAGGATGATGCTTATTTCAGAGTTACAGTAGTCAAGTCAGGTCACCATTATTTCTATAGTTATAATGAATTCTATAGAGAAACCAGGCTCAGTCTACTCTGGCCTAGATAAACGAACACAGCGTGATTTATTCAATGACAAACTAATGAGGATCACAAACCATCTGGACACATTACAGTAACGCGAGCTGTCATGAAAATAATGTCACAATGCAATTAAATCATAACGGCTGTCATGAGATTCTTTAATACAACATAGCAAGGCCTTCTTCTAGTTTTGGGCTGAAATATGAGCCAGACATGAACTTGAAAGACACACATCAAAGTGTCAGTGAATGAGCAGTTACAGTCTCAGAGTCACGTATGGCACACACACACACACACACACACAGCTGCAGACACTGACACCATCCAAACACACCGCAGTCTGTCTGCTTCATACATCATCAACAAACACATCACACACATTCAAGACACTTTGAGACGCCAGACTTGAACTTCAAACACACATACACACATATATATATATATATATATACACACACAGTCGTGCTCAGAATTAATGGCACCCCTGGTAAATATGATGAAATCTGGCTGTGAAAAATATTTCTGCATTGTTTATCCTTTTGATCTTCCATTCAAAAAATCGGCAAAATTCTAACCTTTCATTGACTACGTTTACATGCAGCCAATTTTCGGGTTATGGTCGGGGTTAAGGTCACTTTTAGGGTTTGTGAAACATCAGGGATAACCCGTTTTCATGCGTGAGCAGAGTTTCTCCTGTATACATGGAACTGCAATATCCAGATGCAAATGGCGACGTGCGGTTAGCGTCTTGACATACGGATAACATTTAGACGCAATTTGCGTCATTTCCGATTATTTCCCTGTATCCAAAGACAACAACAACAGCACGCGGATAATGAATAATTCGGGGCAGATAGCGATCGCCTTTGTTTGCGCTATGATGCTGGTAACGTTACTGAGCTAGCTCCAAACGTGTGCTGTGCTGTGTCTCGCCATGTTTACTTCCGGTATACGGCAAGCTGATTTTTGTATGCGCCGAGAAGTTTCTCTACTCAAAAGACCAAGATTCCTTGCGAATAGGACATGCGCAGAACACAAATCACTATGGGGATATGCCGATGCACGTTTACATGACCAAAAAATCGGAGATATATCCAGCTGCAGACCCGCAGCACCACCAGTTTCAGAACACCAGCCCCAGAACCGGAAGTGAGGGAGGGGCGGAATTATTATTATTATTGCATTATAGTTATTTTAGCAAGAATGTAAGGACAAAATGGGCCTGAGAGTGAGTTCCTCATTTGATACATTGTAAGTTAAATTTATACAAGATTGTTGTGATAAAACAGGCCTAGGTTTGAATTGGTCATTGTATATTTGTATTGTTTCGTTTAAAACAATGCCGAATTTTCTCTCTGCTTTTTTAGATTTTGACATTATTTTACACAAAAAAATGCATGCTGCACATGTTCTGGTGAAATAGAGTATATTTTATAAAAAAATACCAATGCGTTTTTTTATTTTATTTTTTTATTAAACAATCAAAAAATCATCGTACAAATACATAGCCTATCTTCAATATCAAAACAATTTAAGATTTTTGTAAACACAATAAATAAATAAATATAACATAAAATATCACAGAGGTCTAATCAGTGATCTAATTGTGTATCATTTTGAAAACCTCCAATGCTTGTCTTGTTTTATATCTTTCAAAGCTTTATTATACAAAGTTAACTCCTTCATAAAAAATAAAAAAAACTAAGGTCTTACCTTCATAAATCTGCACGTATGTATAAACTGCTTAGCTAAAATTATTAAACTGTTATACATTAAAATGCCCAAAAGTTTCAAGTCTTATTTTTTTCACCATTGATCAGGAAGTAACTCATAATACAAAGAAACGGATAACTGAAACTATATACAATTATATTCCACAAAATCAATGATTTTTGTACTGTAATGTAGCATCATAACATACGTAGAGAGTAGGACATTTCATGTTCAATAAAAGCTGTTTAATGTGTAAAATACCCTCTGAATTACATTAGGTGGCGTTATTAGGTTTCAAACCTAAGCTCCGCCCCTCACTTACGGCCCTGGCGCTGGTTAGAACGTAAGCCCGCCCCTTTCTTCCAGTTCTGGCGCTGGGTTCTGAACTGTCTGAAACTGGGGTTCTGAAACTGGGGTTCTGAAAACCCGGTTTTTAAAATCCGGGATATGAGCAATATTCGAGTTTTTGGCGGTGTTTACATGGCCGTTTGCGACCGGGTTATTGCTAATATCCCGGTTTTGAACGGGTTATTGGCTGCATGTAAACGCAGTCACTGAAGCAAAAGAATTGAAAGTGGGGGTAAATCACACTATGAAATAAATGTTTTTCGGCCATAATTGTTGGCACCCCTAGAATTTTTTATGAGAAAAATATCTCTGAAGTACATTCCCATTAATATTTAATTTTTTAAGCACATCAGGGTGACTAGGAACATGAAATTGTCCAGCTATCGACTTCTTGTTTCAAGGAGTTTAAATATGAGGAAGCACAAAGGTCAAATTCCCTGAATCATCCATCACAATGAATAAAACCAAAGAACATGGTTCTGATGTGCATCAAAAGATTGTTGAGCTTCACAAAATAGAAAGTGGATGTAAGAAAATAGCTAAATAATTGAAAATCCCCATTTTGACCATCAGGGCAATAATTAAGAAGTTATAATCAACTAAAGATGTTATGATTCTGCCAGGAAGAGGACGTGCGTCTATTTTGCCTTTATGGACGGTGAGGATGAAAGTTTGAGTGTCCAAAGACTCTTCAAGGATCACAGATGGAGAACTGCAGAGATTAGTTGAGTCTTGGGGGTCAGAAAACCTAAAAAAAGATCAGACAACCCCTACATCCCCACATGTTGTTTGAGAGGGTTTCAAGAAAAATGCTCCTCGCTCATCCAAAAACAAACTCCAGCATATTCAGGTGTCAGACACGACTGGATCTTCAAACGGCACAGGGTTCAGTGGTCAGATGAAATTAAAAAAGGGTTTTTTGGGCAGCAAACAGGGATGAAGAGAACCCCATGCCTACTGTTAAATATACTGCTGGATCTTAGATGTTGTGGGCCTATTTATTTGCTGGAGGTCCTGGACATCTTGTTCAGATACATGGTATTATGGATTCTATCAAATACAAAGAGATAAAAAATAAAAACCTGACGCCTTCTGCTAGAAATCTTATAATGAGCCGTGGTTGGATCTTCCATCAGGACAACGATCCAAAACAAAAATCAAAAATCAACACAAAAATTAGTTACGGAGCACAAAATGAAGCTTCTGCCATGACCGTCCCAGACCCTGACCTGATGAGTGGAGTGAACTGAAGAGATGAAGCACCAACATGGATCTGGGAATCTGCAGGATCTGGAGAGAGTCTGTATGGAGGAATGGTCTCTGATCTCTGGTCAGGTGTTCTCCAAACTCATCAGGCGTTATAGGAGAAGACTCAGATCTGTTATCTCGGCAAAAGTTTACAGATCTGAGGTTGCAAAAAGTTTTTAATAACAGGAGTGTTTTGGAGAAAAACATTTATTTCAAAGTGTGATTTACCCCCACTTTCAATTCTTTTGCTTCAATGAAAGGTTAGAATTTTGCCAATTTTTTGAATGGAAGATCAAAAGGATAAACAATGCAGAATTATTTTTTACAGCCAGTTTTCATCATATTTACCAGGGGTGCCATTAATTCTGAGTATCATACATGTATATATATATATATATATATATACACATGCACTACCGGTCAAAAGTTTTAGAACTAGTTTTAGAATTAGTTTTATTTTCAATGTTGAAGACGTGTACTGACGTTCTTCCCCAAAATTCTATGATGAATAAAGAACAGCATTTATTTAAAATAGAATCTTTTCTAACATTATAAATGTCTTTACTGTAACTTTTGATCAATTTAACTCATCCTTGATGAATAAAAGTATTTTCTAATTTCTTATTCTTTCCCCCAAAAATTAAAAATAAATTGTTACTGACCCCAAACTTTTGAAATGGTAGTGATTTAATGTTACAAAAGCTTTTGATTTCAGATCAATTCTGTTCTTTTGAACTTTCTATTCATCAAAGAATCCTGAAATAAAAATGTAAAAAACTGTTTTCAACATGGATAATAATCAGAAATGTTTCTTGAGCATCATATTATAATAATTTCTGTAGGATCATGTGACACTGAAGACTGGAGTAATGATGCTGTAAATTCAGCTTTCATCACAGGAATAAATTACACTTCACTATATATTCACATAGAAAACCGCTGTTTTAAATTGTAATAATATTTCACAATATTACTGTTTTTTTGGGGGGTGGTATTTTTATCAAGAAAAATACAGCCTTGGTGAGCAGAAGAGACTTCTTTTAAAAACATAAAAAATCTTACCGATCTTAAACTTTTGTACACGTATGTATGTGTATATATGTTTCAAAACTAAGTTTTTGAATGTTTTTAAAAGAAGTGAATACATAGGTCTCTCTAAAGCCTAATTATAAATTAACGAGCAGGCCGTAGACACGAAGATCCTACCTGTGAGTAGAAATGGCCAGCAGACACACGGTACAGTGAAGTCATGTGACAAACATCCATCTCTGTCGGGGAACATGAGGGAGTCGTGCGGAGAACAGAAATCCCTGCCTGTGCCTGCAGCGGGTGTGGAATATCTGACACGCTTTACCGTCACAAACACACACACACACGGGTTCGAGCCTCTCTCCTCTAACACACATCGCTCCAATCACAGCCGAGTGTGAGTCACGTTTACCTGTTCACCACTGATGTCTCATTTCCCTCACACTCACCTGGCGTCCAGGTGTGCGGGGGCGTGGCTTAAAGCAGGACACGCCCCTATATCCATTTAAACAATGAATACTGAATGCCTCATTCAGGACAAAGAGAGATACTGTACAAGCTCTGCTTCAAAACCTAGTGTTGTATACTGTCCACATACTTTCTATAATGAGAGATGCGATATGAGGGACATGATTCACAATTGAGTCCAACAGAGTTTGATTTTAACATAAATCTTATATGCATGAAAATGCATAGCCACACAAAATTTTGGTTGAAAGTTTATTTTTAATTTCGATAGCATTGAACAAAACGCAACTAAAAATCCACAACAGGAACTTACTACAACTTTTATTTATCTATTTTAAACGCTAAATAAACAAAAAATCATAAATAAATACTAGATCTTGTACGTTGCTGCTGTTACACAGATATAAATAGACATACATAAATGCCATATCAGATCTAGGCGGAGCTGGGGGAGGGGTTCACAGGAACTCAGACCAGAATATTTAAATGTTGAGCAAGCGATCTCATTGGCTGCAGGATCAGCAGAGCCAATCAGCTTGTGCCATGCAGTAATGATGTGATTGCTGGCAAATTGCATGTAAAGGGCCATCAGCCTGAGCCATCTAGATACGGCACTGAATACTGTCAATATTGTTGGCTTGTGATTTTCCTTATTTATAAGTTAGTTTGGATAAAAGCATCTGCTAAATGAATATAAAGGTTAAAGTTGGTGCAATGCATCTCAGTGGTTACATATTAGAATATTAAATGGTTTTGGAGGGACTATCGATGAGTAAAGAACTGTCATTTCTGGGTGAATTTAATTTCCCATAATAAAGATTTTAAAATAAGAGTCAGCACAGAGATGGCCATGTCATTGTGAATAAAATTGGCAACGCTGAAGGAAATCTCTTCACACTGGGAGCAAGGCAGTGACCGCAGCCGAATCTGAATATAGCATCTCTAATGACTTCACAATCTTAAATGTCACGGTTCAGTCTAATTCAACTGCCCTTCAGCCAACGACCACATCAACAATGTCTGCCCTGTGAAATGAGTCATTTCAGGCGATTGCATGAAGATTTCACTGAATTTCCGTCATCTAGGAGTAATGAGTCATTCCTGACAGCATGAGACTAGTCTCTGAGCGGAAGAAAACGCTGAGTTTGCAGTCGGACAACATGAGGAACTGTCCGTCGACAAGCTGAGACCATCCGGAGGAACAGAGATGATAGGGTCACATCATGCTGTCACTCATAGAGACCCACAGATATCCCAGCATGCACCCGCAATGAACACCAACGAAGCTACATTCAGGGACAGAGTGACTCAAAAATGAGGCAGATTCCCAGATGAGAGAAATAGAAGAGAGCACAGGAGATGAAACGAGAAGAGGAGACAAGACTATAAGAGCAAAGCAGAGATGAGAACAATGAAGAAGAAAAGAGATTAGATGAGAACAGGACAAACGATTCTAGGCTAGAAGAGCAAAGAAGAGAGTAAAAGAGAAGAGAGAAGAGACGAGACAAAAAGAAACAAGCCAATAGGAGACTTGATGAGATGAGAAGAGACGAGACAACAAGAGACTAGATGAGAACAGACAAGATGAGACAAGAGAGACAAGATTAGAAGAGACTAGATGAAACGAGAAGAGAGACAAGATGAGACTAGATGAGATGAGAAGAGACAACAAGAGACTAGATGAGAAGAGACAAGAGGAGAAGAGACAAGATGAGACAAGATGAGACAAGAAGAGAACAGAAGAGACATGAGATGAGAAGAGACAAGATGAGACGAGATGAGACGATGAGATGAGAAGAGACTGAGATGAGAAGAGACTAGATGAGATGAGAAGAGACAGAAGAGACTAGATGAGAAGAGACAAGATGAGACCAGATGAGAGAAGAGACTAGAGGAGACTAGATGAGAAGAGCAAGAGAAGAGACTAGATGAGAAGAGACAAGAGGAGACTAGATGAGACTGAGATGAGACAGAGACTAGATGAGAGGAGACTAGATGAGACTAGATGAGAAGAGACAACAAGATGAGACCAGATGAGACAAGAGAGAGAAGAGACTAGATGAGAAGAGACAAGATGAGACCAGATGAGACGGAGATAGAGAAGAGACAAGAGGAGACTAGATGAGAAGAGACAAGATGAGACTAGATGAGAAGAGACAAGAAGAGACTAGATGAGAAAGAGACATGAGATAGAGAACAAGATGAGACTAGATGAGAAGAGACAAGAGAGACAGAAGAGACTAGATGAGAAGAGACAAGAATGAGACAAGATGAGACTAGATGAGAAGAGACAAGAGACAAGATGAGAAGGGAAGAGACAAGATGAGAAGAGACAAGAAGAGACTAGATGAGAAAGAGACAAGAAGAGACTAGATGAGAAGAGAAGAGGCAAGAAGAAGACAAGATGAGAAAGAGCAACAAGAAGAGAAGAGACAAGAAGAGACAAGATGAGAAGAGACAAAAGAGAGAAGAGACGAAGAAGAGACAAGATGAGAAGAGACAAGATGAGCAAGAGACAATAAGAGACTAGATGAGAAGAGACAAGAAGAGACAAGATGAGACAAGAGACGAGACGAGAAGAGACAAGAAGAGACAAAAGACTGAGAAGGGAAGAGACAAGAAGAGACTAGATGAAACGAGAAGAGACAAGAGAGAGACAAGATGAGACGAGGCAAGAGACGAAAAGAGACACAATGAGAGAGACAAGAAATGAAGAGGCAAGAAGAGACACAATGAGAATGAGATGAGAAGAGACTAGATGAGACGAGAAGAGACAGAGACTGAGACGAGAAGAGACGAGAAGAGACAAGATGAAGAAGAGACAAGATGAACGAGAAGAGACAAGATGAGACGAGGCAAGAAGAGACAAGAAGAGACTAGACAAGAAGAGACAAGACAAGAAGAGAATAGATGAGGTGAGAAAGGACGAGACAAGTGAGAAAGAGTAGAGATGAGAAGATGAGAATAGAGAAAAATAGACTATAAGAGAAGAGACAAGACATGAGACGAGACTAGAAAAGAAATGAAGACGAGACAAGAGAAGAGAAGAGGCGAGATGAGAAAACAAGAGACTAGAAGAGAAGAGACTAGAGAAAGAGACTGAGACTAAAAGAGATGAGAAAAGACAAGAAGAGAAGAGATGAGAAGATTACGAGACAAGAAGAGAAAAGATGATAAGAGAGGCCTCATGTGACCTCTGAACACACAGAACACATCACCCGCTGGATAACATGTATTTATATTATGTGTGAGGGATCAGACCGACAACAGGTCAAAATGTGTGAAGAGAACAGCAGGAACACAAGTCCCTCTGAAACACAACATCCATCCAGAGGAACACAACATGAGCTAAACACATTACATCTGAACCTCAGTGACTCCGGCCTGCATTAGATCCTCCATTAGTGTGTGAAGCACGTAACCTGCTCTTCAGGGGTCACAGATTATCTCCATGTTTGTCCCATGCTCGTCCATCTATGGATAGAGTCCATATTTCCCAGATACTGCTGTTTAATCTTCCTAAGTATGGTTGACTGACAGTCACACACACACACACACACACAGGGAAGATCTCTCTCAAACAGCAAGCTGATCAGATCTCAGTGTTACAGGTTTACACGGGTCTGCTGGGAAACATTACTGTTTACAACATCTCCTGAAATGACACGTCTGAGGAAAAACTCAGCACTGGATTTGACACGGACGTGTGTGTGTGTGTGTGTGTGTGTGTGTGTGTGTGTGTGTTTAAGGCAAACTCAACAATATTTCCCCTGTATATTCTGCTCTGTTCTTAGAGATGTCTTCAGATTTACCCGCCTCTCAACATCATGATATCAAGAGCAAACTGTTTTTCTGTATAAACATCAACAACAACAAATAGTAGATCATATACTGTATATACACAGCAGCAGAGTTCATCTTTTTAAGTGCCATTTCTATTTTCACACAATTTTAAGTTTTAAACTAATGCAATAGTTCATATTAATTGCACCAAGTGAATTTATGAACAACAATAGTGAAAAACCAGTGATAAAAAGAGTCGTTAGCAGTGAAGATGTTTTTAGCATGAGATGAATCAATAAAACGATGCTTTCAAACAAGTGATCAAGACGCATCTCTTATAAGATGTCTCTGAAATAATGAACTAAAGCATGAATGAACTTAATCATAATCATTTGATAATAATCATTTGAACTGTTCATTGCAATGAGACGCCACAGAAGAATCAACTCTGGGTGATGAAATATTGCCTTACAATTAATTTAACCAGGAGCTGAAGCAAGTAAATTCAATCAACCAATTAAAATTAATTGGGATACTTTTAATTTTCAAATCAAAATTTCTCTCTTTATGATTCCTTGGATGAACAAAACACAGCACACACACACACACACACACACACAGTCAATGAGACGGCTTGTCCCGTCAGTCACACAAGAGTCAATAAGATTAAGAATGAATGAGTGTCTCACTAAAGGACAGCATCAAGAGCAGGTGCTCAAACACACACACACACACATAAGCTGACCCCTAAACTACACATCACACATCACACACACTAAGCCGACTCCTAAACCTACCCATCACACACACACCGAGAAAGAGATAGAATAAAATACTATTGCCAAAAAATCATTAAAAAATCATAATGCATTGCCTTAAAATTAATTATATGTTATATAATGTTAACATGTTATATGTTAATATGTTATATAATTCCTTTTTTTGTAAAATTGAGAAAAGCATTGGCTGAACATATTAAAGTAAAATTTAACGTTTTATTATTTTTAAGAATGCATTTTAGTGTGCTTTTACTTCACAGTGTCATGTGCGGTGTGATATGCCAAATAATAATAATAATAAAATAAAATAAATACCAAAAATAAAAAAAATAATTACATAAAAAAAGAGTAAAAAAAGAAATACACACTCTAAATAAAACACTAATGCTTGTGTCAAAATGCTTTCAACTCCCAAAACATGACACTTCAAACTCATCCGCACAACCAAAGCCCCCCCGATGCACAAACACACTCCCGCATTGGACAGCATGAGCAGACAGTGGTGTGTGTACCTGCGGCCCAGCACAGGGGAAAGCACTGCAGATTCTCTTTCTCCATGTAAGCGTCAGACTGTCGGTCTGAGCCCGTGGAGAGGGTCAGCCAGCACCCGCCGCTCTCAAACACCCTCATGGGAACTGTCCTGACACACACACACACACCGGCCTACGACTGCAGATAATCCACCTTCAGACACACAGATCCTGATCAGATCTATCCACTGGAAGAAGCACTCAACGGGAACACAAATCCTGCCCTGATGCCTGGAGTGTCAGGAGACAGACGGAGTGTGTGTGGCTCTGCCTCACCGAGGAGAATGAGCCGATGAGTTTGGGAAGGCCAGTGCAAAGCTAGAGGGGGAGGAGCCACTGCAATCTGAATTAATATGCAAATCCCACACTCATTTCCTTCAACAGAGGCTGTTTACCAAGTCAACCACGAGTGCAAATCACTGCTGACCTGCATTGTCTGCTAGTGCATTTTTACTGCCGTGGTCCCTAAAACGCCCATTTGTTTCTCCCAGCATGCTCTGATTATTTTCTTTAAACCACAAAGACTAGAGCTCTGCCATGCTGTTTACTGCAGATACACAGGCAGATGGTTTTTAAGGGGCCGTTCACACACTTATATTTGTATCATTAGCCTACTTGCACAGAGAGTTTTTATTATAAATTAAGTAAATAAATAAATATAATAATAATTATTTGAAAATTGCATTTACACAAATAATGATTATTATTATAAGTGCAAAGGTATTATTATTTTTGTACATATATTTTATTATTATAAGAAAAATAACTCTGGGAATAATAATATTAGTAATAGTATTTTTTAAATGCAATTATAATACACATTTACATTCAAATGTACATTATTATTATTATTTTGTGATTAATATAATATTAACCTTGATATTAATAATGTTGATATTACTACTAATACTATTTGCTACGGAATAAAATAAATATAATTATAAGCCACGTTTCTTTGCGTCCCAGGACTGACCAGCAGCAAACACACACAATACCCTAGATATATAGATAGAATAGATAGATAGATAGATAGATAGATAGATAGATAGATAGATAGATAGATAGATAGATAGATAGATAGATAGATAGATAGATAGATAGATAGATAGATAGATAGATAGATAGATAGATAGATAGATAGATAGATAGATAGATAGATAGATAGATAGATAGATAGATAGATAGATAGATAAGCTATGTAAGTGTGTGTGTGTGTGCGCACAGCAGTGAGTTTTAAGCCAATCATAGGCTTAATCAGCAGGAGATCCTGCAAAGCTGTCGTCCCCTCAGGACCCACAGACGGACCCCGAACACACACTCATCCCGAACCTGAGAGTCCGACACTGTCCCGGCCAACAACACAGGAAACACTAGGACGATCGCATTCACAGTCCCATACACACTTACAGCGACTGCTAAAACACACACACTGGAGAGAGAGAGACCAGACTGTTCTCATCAGAGAACACGTTCCCTTTTCTGGGTCATATTAACCCACTATTCCTCTATCCTGGAGTGACTACGACATGATCATATGAAAAATAAGCATGAATAAGTACAATTATTATATATATGATTATATTAAAATTCATACAAAGTATCATTCAAATAATAAAAAATGGGTATAATATAATATATTTTAGGCTAATCAATCAATCAAATCAATCATGTTATGATTCTCATTTGAATACCTTTCTACTCTTGCTAATTGTAGTTTGTTCACTAATACAGTATATATAACTATAAACCTCTCTAATGTCAAAATCTGCAGTGTTTACAAAGCACACTTCATACTATATCCCACAATGCATTGCTAGGACTTCGCCAACTTCCATTGTGTGAATGAACCAAATCACACATCTAACCATTATTTATTCCAAACTGCTACTTTAATCCAGTTTTCCTAAAAACATTTGAACATTTCCAGACATTTCTAAACAAAACTGTATTAAAAAGGCAAAAGTTTTCATTCAGAGATGACGACTGGATGACACTTCAACAAGACGCACGGGTGGTTAAATGACCCAGCACTAACCGTGACACGACACACACTCTGCTGGGCGTTCATGCGGGCGCTAACGTGTGTGTGGATCTGCACCCCTCTTTAAAACCCCAAACACAGAGAGAGGGAGACAAAGAGGATGCTGGGAAGGGAGGGCTGCTGTTTCTTCCTTTACAAACCCTTCACATCCGGCCCACAGATCCTGACAAAAGACAGAACCCAGCAGGACCGACACACACTCCACTCACGCATGAATGAACACAGCGCACAGACGCGTGTGTGTGTGTGTGTGAGGACACTGAGTGTTTCCTTTTTGAAAATCCCCAGAGATCAAGAAAACATATTATCAAAAGACACTGCAAAACATCAGAGTACAGATTACACATCTAATCGATATATATACACTGGATATATAATATTATATTAATTCAAGTGTGTAAAATATAGTGATAAATACATAAATAAAATCATAATATATTTTATAAGAATATTATATAAAAAATACAATTTCAACACTAAATACTAATATATGTTATAAAAATAGAAATTTCACTATGTAAAAAAAGTCAATCTATTTTATATTAAACAATCATTGACAAAACATTTAAAAAAAGTCAAAATAATAAAATTACATTCTATTTATATCATATATTTATATATATTAAATATAATATATAAAATAGAAAAAAAGATAAAATTACATATATACACATATTATATGTCACACACACATACATATATATATATATATATATATATATATATATATATATATATATATATATTATCTATTTTTATATATTATATTTATATATATATATATATATATATATATATATATATATATATATATATATATATATATATATATATATATATATATATATATATATATATATATATATATATATATATATACACATTAACATGTAACTTACATAACATTAAATTAAAATCTAAATAATAAAATATATTTATATTAATATGTATTTTTTATAATATATATATATATATATATATATATATATATATATATAAAATAGTAAGATTATAATTATATTAGGGCTGTGCAAAGATTAATTGTGATTAATCGCACACAAAATAAAAGTTTGCATAAACTTCTTATGTTTAAACTTCTTAAACATATTTCTTATGTTTACATAATATATGCATGTGTGCTGTGTATATTTTGTATATATAAATACATATGCATACATGTATATATTTAGGAATTATTTGCACGTAAATACTGTGTATATATATATAATTAAATAAATAATTTGAAATAATTACTTCTAAAAATATATATAAAAGTTAAAACTTTTATAAAAATGACTCGAGTCACTTTTAAGTAAATTCAATATATAAAGACACTTTTCATCAAACCGCAGTGTGCAGTGTGCCGTGAACGGTAGACTAGCAGCGGATGCAGTAAAGCACATCTGTGGAGTAATTAAACAGCGTGTTCATGAACGGGGAACATCTGCATCTTCAGTCTGACTCCTGCTGATAAATCAGCATCAGTGACACACAACACAACACAACACTGACACGCGGAGCAAACGTGACTCTGCAAACATCTCTCGCTCGTTCTACACTAACCTTGCAGTTCTGTGCTGGATCGATCCTTTCTGGCCGACTTTTAGAACTCTATTACAGCACTATTGATCGCTTATGATTAATCGCTTGTGCTGAAGTATTCATAACCTACTGCTAAATTAATAAATGCTCAACTCTGACATCAGAAAATATGCAGAATTGATTTTCTACACCCATAACATCTCAAGCCAGACCTCTTAATTAAACGAGGAACTCATATTAAACACACCCTTCACGGATAAAAGGTGCAGTGTGTGATTTTTAGCGGCATCTAATGGTGAGGATGCGAATTGCAACCAACAGAAGTTAAGGTGACCAACAGGAAGTGATGTCGTCGTCTGAGACATACGTTCTTCTCCCACACAAAAACAGAATTTCAAACCGAATATGTAAAATTCCATGAAATTCCGCGTTAACACTAGATTCCGTGTTAATTTGGCAATTCCACAATTCCGTCCGCGATTCTGTGATCGCGGAAATCATAGGGCCCTACTTTAGCAGGTTCTTTGCACGAAGAACACAGTGACGAAACGCATTTGTCCGCTCAGGGCCACCGTAGAAACAACAGATGTAGGTGAACCCATGGTGTGTGAGAACATGGCTCATTCTAAGGTTATAAAAACATTACGGTTCATTATGCAAGGTCTTTATACACCACTGAAAACAGTTATGTATATAATATCGCATTTCTGTCAACAGATCCTCTTAATTTTACACACTGCACCTTTAAATATACACACAAATATTACACACTGCACCTTTAACTCTTCATGCATTAATTATATTCCAAATCCAGTATTCCCGCAGAGAAACACTGTTGATTAGGGGACCGTGGCTCCGTCATGAGAATCTGCCGACGAGCGCAGAGATGAATATTAACATCGGAGACACTGTCAGCACAAGCGTTAGTGACTCATCGGGGTCATTTCCTTCGTGACCACGTCAACGAACCTCAGCGAGACCCGAAACTAATGAATCCCAACCTCAGCGCCCCAACAAATATAAACACACACACAAATATGTGCAAAAAAAAAACAAATACAAAATGACCAAAACAAAGAGTATGTTTCTATTTTTTTTTTACATATAAAATGTACGCCACTTACAAAATACTTAGGGTGTTTATACATATAGAAAACAAACTGATTTTCAGGCTTAATTTCCAGTGGACTGAAAAAATAAACATGTTTAAAAAAAAAACATTACAAAAAAAACAAAAAAATTAAATTTTGCTTATCAAGTGAAACCAACATGTTAAGGATGTAAAATTAGATACAATGGAAATTGCCAAAAAAATACTGATAAAGGTCAGACATTAAACAAAGAATTACAAATATTTTGCGGACTTGATTTATTTGATATGATATATATGTATATATATATATATATATATATATATATATATATATATATATATATATATATATATATATATATTTAAATATAATATTGAAAATAATTAGTTTTATATTACTTTGAATACAATATACAACAAAATTTTAATAAAATACAATAAAATTGTAGTGTGCAGTAAACTACAGTAGTATTCATTTCCTCTCATTCCCACGTCAAACGAACCTCAGCGAGACCCAAACTAATGAATCCAAACCTCAGCGCCCCAACAAATATGAACACACACACACACAAATATGTGCAAATGGACACATAAAATGGGCAACACTTCTCATTTAACAATGAATTAACAATGAGCAATAAATTCTTCAGCATTCATTAATCTAGGTTGATGTTTGTTTGTTCACAGTGCATTGACTAATGTCAACACAACTTTTGATTTCAATGTGTAGAAATTAACATTAAGATTAATAAAAGGCTGTATTCATGATAACAAATGAAGCCTCATTGTAAGGGGTCACCAGACCTGCGAAAAATGTTTGTTCGCAATGAACAGCACAAATTTTATTGTCACAGGGACAAAAAAAAGCCATTATTGATAGTCATTAATTATACATTTTATTTGTTTACTCTTCTGACTCACTGAAGCACATTGAGGTCAACACCCTCGTCTCTTCCTCTGAAGACACATGATGTAGACCTCACACGTCTCAGAGATTTAGTCTGTGTTGCTTGACTTAAAACATGTAGAGAGAGAAAGAGAGAGAGAGAGAGAGAGAGAGAAGAGAGAGAGAGAGAGAGAGAGAGAGAGAGAGAGAGAGAGAGATTCTGATAATTCACTCACCTGTGTAAAATGAAATTCTGGAAATGTCTGTGGAAAGATAGAGAGAGAGAAGGGAGATCAGGCCAGGTCACATGTGTTTTGTCATGTCAGCACATCGAGCAGAGCTTGTGGTTTAACAGGTCATCTGTAATCTCTGGGGACGGAGAAGCGTGAGCCACAGCGCCACCTGTCTGCGGCAATGAGCACTGCGTATCTGGGACAAAACCACAGCCAAGACCCCCAGCAAAACCAGGAACCAGCACATGTTCAACACACTGAGAACACGACGAGGAAACAACTCAGCTTTCTGCATCAACTCATCTCAGATGTTTCAATTAAAGATCATCAGCTAGGAGAAATAAAAACCAGACTCAAACCAGACTGAGAATAGAGAGATGTGGAGCAGCTCAGATCATTTAAAGGAGTAGTTCACTTTAAAAAAAAATGTTGCTGATAATTTACTCACGCCCATGTCATCCAAGATGTCCATGTCTTTCTTTCTTCAGTCGAAAGAAATTAAGGTTTTTGATGAAAACATTCCATAATTTTTCTCCATATAATGGATTTCAATGGGGTCCAAAACGGTTCAAGGTCCAAATGACAGTTTCTGCAAACTGTTCAAACGACACCAGACGATCAATAAGGGTCTTATCAAGCGAAACGATCGCTCATTTAATAAATAAAAAACAAAGTTTAAGTTTTATAAGATCAAATGCTCGCCTTGCTCTGTTCTGTGATGCGCGTTCGTGACTCTCCTGTTCAAACTCGTTCATCAAAATGAACAAATCTTTTTTCGAGTCATTTGGTTCATTCAACAAACAAAATAAATGAATTGACTCGGAAAAAAGATTCGTTCATTTTGATGAATGAGTTTGAACAGGAGAGTCACGCATCACAGAACAGAGCTATGCGAGCATTTGATCTTATAAAACTTAAACTTTTATTTATTAAATGGCCGATCGTTTCGCTTGATAAGACCCTTATTCATCATCTAGTGTCGTTTAAAGCCCTTTGAACAGTTTGTAGTTTGCACTGAAACTGTCTTTTGGACCTTGACCCATTTGGACCCCATTGAAGTCCATTATATGGACAAAATCCTGGAATGTTTTCATCAAAAACCTTCATTTCTTTTCAACTGAAGAAAGAAAGACATGGACATCTTGGATGACATGGGGGCGAATAAATTATCAGCAAACGTTTTTTAAAAGTGAACTACTCCTTTAAAGAGTGTATACTCAAACTTTTGATTGTAGACTTGGTTTGGTGTCTTGACAAACTCTAGAGGAGTCAAATGTGAGATTAAAGCTGTTTCCTCCTCAGGGGAAACACTCGAGAAGCAGGAGACTTCACAATGAGATTAAAGAGATCGGTTTCAAGACGAGCACGTCTAAAAGAGCGAGGACACGTTTGATGAACGTCGAGGACAGACGAGACATCTGAACCTGGGACTGAAGCGAGACACACGAGCCGGAAGGAAAACACACATTTATTGGAGTTCAGTTACAAGGAAAAGCTTTATCAACTGTCAGCCACATGAACAAATCAATAAGCACCATCTCCTGAACTGTGTGTGTGTGTGTGTGTGTGTGTGTGTGTGTGTGTGTGTGTGTGTGTGTGTGTGTGTGTGTGTGTGTGTGTGTGTGTGTGTGTGTGTGTGTGTGTGTGTGTGTGTGTGTGTGTGTGTGTGTGTGTGTGTGTGTGTGTGTGTGTGTGTGTGTGTGTGTGTGTGTGTGTGTGTGTGTGTGTGTGTGTGTGTGTGTGTGTGGGCGGTTTAAATATATTGCATCCAGATGACTAGTTTCTCATAAACACTGAGTAATCAACTCAACATGTGTTTTGGTAATTCTGATCATGAGTTAAAGGTTCAGCTTCAGCGCTGCAAGGATTCACATCGTCAACAAATGCATCAGAAACGTTGCATTTCAACCTTTGCATGACCCTGAAGGACATACAATACATATTACAAAGCAAAAAAATAAATAAAAAATGCCTTTCTGCATTTATTGTATATGTATTGATGTATTTATATAAAGCTAAAATTGGACTGGATAAGAACCACCCTCTTTCTTCATCTGTAGGAAATATGCACATCTATTTTAAACTGGTGTAAGGAGGAACAAAGCATTAATGCAATATTTTGAGAATAATAGAAATATGTTAATATGACTGTATCGGCACAGTGTAATTTTCCTGCATTTATTTGCTTTAGAAGAAATAATGATGAATGAACGTCTAGGGCCCTATAAAATCCGTTTTATTTTTTCCCAAATTCCATTTATTTTTCCAAATTCATTTTTTCCGTTTTAATTTTTGCAAATTTCGTTTTTTCCGTTTTAATTTTTGGGAATTAATTTTTTGTACCCTTTACTGTTATTTTAGTTGTAAAAAGAGTGTGCTTTTATTCCGTGATCGCAGAAATTAAAGGGCCCTAAACGTCATGAAACTTAACTGTAAATGAATCTGAATTAAAGCTGTGCCGCGGGTTCATCAAAACTGGGTCACTTCTTTCCAGAGCGATACACACGAGACTAGACGAGTGTTTGTTTGTCCACACAACCGTTTACATCTGTCAGAGACGCACTCAAACACACACACACACAAAACTATCACATGTGCACTGACTCGTGTGACTGGACAGACCCGACACACACACACTCTCACAACTATAAACATACAAAACTAACACATGTGCACTGAATCATGTGCACACACACACATACACACACAGAATCACAATGCGGAAGAAACTCGCAACATCAAACACAGAGCAAACAAAAGTACAACAACACACACTTACATCTGTTCAAACTCAACTTATCTGAGATTAAGACGTTCATTTTCAAATAAACCTCAAGTCATCTTCATTTATACAGCGCTTTAATCAATAATATTGTTCCAAAGCTGCTTTACTAGTGATAATAGGAAATCAAAGCAACCGGGATTGATTGGGCTTTATGACAACTCTATATTAAAGTTATTGTCCAGCTAAAGTTAGTTTAAATTGATTCACTTCCATCGCAACGATCATTAGTTATTACCTTAGGGGCCGCTAACACATCATGTATCATGTATTGGAATTGAGTGATATATTTCATAGTTATTTATATTTTATTACATATAAAGTATATTTTAAATAATTTTATTTATGCATTTAACATGTAAATTAATGTAATTTATTTTATTATATAGGCTAATTATAAAAAATATATAATAATATTTTTAGTAATTACCCAGCTATTTTACTTCAGAGTAAATACAAAAATATATACAGTTTTAAACACGCACATTATTTGCATTATTATTGCTGTATTTTTATTAGGGCTGTCCAAAGATTAATTGCGATTAATCGCATTCAAAATAAAAGTTTGTGTTTACATAATATATGTGTGTATGCTGTGTGTAATTATTTTTTATATATAAATACACACACATGCATGTATATATTTAAGATATATTAATATATAAATATTTATACTATATATATATATATATATATATATACATATATATATACACATACAGTATTTATGTGCAAATAATTCTAAATAAATATATTCATGTGTATATTTATATATACAAACAATTACACAATGCACCCACATATATTGTGTAAAAACAAAAGCGTTTATTTTTATATATACATATCTTTTTTTTTTCTTTTTTTAAATAATTTTCTTAATTTTTTATTTGTTTATTTATTATTACTATTTTTTATTTCTTTTTGTATTACTATTATTTTATGTCGCTCAGGTGGGGTGGGGTTGGGTTGGGGGTTGGGGAGGGGAGAAAAAACTAAAAAATGTGAGCACTGTTTCAAATTTAACACTGTGTATATTTTGTATGTTTGGTGTTCAATAAAATATACTTAAAAAAAACAAAAGCGTTTATTTGGAATGCGATTAATCGCAATTAATCTTTTGCACAGCCCTAATTTTTATTGAATAAATGAATAAAATTGTCAACTTTCCCTCAGGTAATCCCGTTAAATAAACCTCTTTCCTCTTTATAAGTTTTCCTCTTTATGACGGATTAATCAGACATTTTTAGATCCATTTTAGATCACTTTTAGATCATTTTCCACTACACGAGTCAGAGAATCCCATAAACGTCTGTTTACCCTCACGACACTCATCCGTCACACACTCTCAGTGTAAAGTTGTTGTCCCGACAGCTGATGATAAAGAGTGTGAATAAGGTGAACAGATGGAGGGGCATCAGCTGTTCCAGTATGAGATCCGGGTCACGGCACCAGATCCACAGATGGGTCTCCTGAACATCTCCCATAAACCCTAGCAGCAATATCTCCACACATTATGGAGTTTCTTTGATGTGGACGAACTAACAACCAAGAACAGGCTTCTGCGCTCCTTTATGAGCTCTGACATCGGACCCTAATGGATGACAGATGCATCTACGGAAATGCCAAACCACATGTGGATTCCTCGCGCCCTTTCTCTACGGCTCTCAGCGGACACAATTACACACACACACTCCAAATAATCAATACTGTTAGCGGATAATCAAATCTACATGTGAATGGCATGGCGTAGGCGCTCTATTGACCATGTGTCCAGATTAAAGGATCAGTGTGATTTTAACACACTTCAGTCACACTTCATAGTACATTGGTCAGACAGCCG
>JAQIUQ010007343.1:217500-265000 GCA_030378365.1 Hybognathus amarus | reverse complement strand
TCAAAGTTTACGGAAACAAACAGTAATCATTAGTGATGCAGAATATATCAGTGATCGCATCGGTATCATCCTATTCAAAATCAGTTTAATTATGCTAATATCAGAAGCAAAATTATATCTATGCCAGATTAGAAAAGTACTAAACTATTATCCATTTTTAAATGATATTGTTTCAATGTCAACTTTACGTGTTTACCATTTAAAATATAGATTTACGTGAGAATACTTAAACAACACTAATAGTATGCAATAGTGTATAGGTGTGTAAGTTTGTATATATACTAGAGCTGGGCAACGATTAATCGCATCAAAAATAAAAGTTTGTGTTTACATTTATAACTACACACACATGCATGTATATATTTAATAAAATGTGGTAGATATGTACAATTTATAAATAAAATATTAATATTTATGTATAGTATAAATACACATAGAAGATGCACATATTTCTTAAATATATACATGCATGTGTGTGTATTTTATATATACAAAATAATTATACGCAGTACACACACATGTATTATGTAAACAAACTTATTTTGGAGGCGATTAATCGTAATTAATCATTGAGTCAGCACTAATATATGCATAAGCAAATTAAGTATATTGCCAATTCATATAGCCTAATATGGCATTTCTTTTTAATAACCATAAATATCAATATGCACTTCACATCATGTTTCTATCAAGAGCTTCATAAAGATCTGACTACTTGGAATATCATAATGATTAACTCTATGTGTTGTAGTAAAAGTACTAAACATGCAATGCTTTCCTTCAGCTGCAAATATTCAAACACAAATCTTCGTAAATTCAATTTTCCCATTGAGGCAGGAGCAGAACTCATTACAGTGTGTGGAAACGGGAGCCTCTCTCTCGCTCCTGCTCCTGCACACACACACACACACACACACACACACACATGCATTCAGATGCGGTTGCGCTGAGCAGCAGGAAAAGCTCTTACCGTGGTACAACCCTTCCATTAAATACGAGGAACCCTAATCCAACACCAGCGTTTTGTAGTATCCGTAAAACACACTTCCACACACACTTGCGCGCTATGTGAGAAATGCAGCGGTCCGGCATACAGTCATAGTAGCACTGCAAGGAAAACTCAATGGTGCATGCAGAGGAGCGTTGCCGGTCTGAGCGTGTGCAGAACGGAGGGGGCGGGGGGGTCTTTGTCTCTCACTCTGAGCTCAAGAGAAAAGAGGAGAAAGCTGGAGGGGAGGGAGAGCGAGAGACAGAGAGAGAGAGGGACGTGGATCTGGTAACCGACGGTAACGGTGAGATCAGCACATCTCCACCCCCCTCCATCCCCTCTGAGACGAGGAAAAAAATAAAAGAGTAAAGCAGAGATAGATGCGCCGCTGTGGGGATTCACACACACTAACTTTCTGGAGCTGTTTCATTAAAGGGACAGTTTACTCAAAAATGATGGCATGAATTTCTCACCCTGATGTAATTCTAACCACACATTTCAGTTCTTTCTTGAATGATAAATGAAATGCAATGAAAGCAGGTTGTGATTCAAGCTTCCAAAAGGACAAAAACTAATAAACACATGAAGAGTTCAGATGCAAAAGCCTCTAAATGCCATTTGAAATTTTCTTCTAAAATCACAATTTTTATCAAGCTTGTATATTTAAGTTCAGTAATTTCACTTAAATGACAATTAATAGGTAATCTTCATTGCCATTTAAGTGAAATTACTGAACTTAAATATACAAGCTTGATAAAAATGATCATTTTAGAAGAAAATTTCAAATGGCATTTAGAGGCTTTTGCATCTGAACTCTTCACATGGACTTCTGAAGATTGGTGTGAAAAACAGGCCTACACTAACTAATTTAACGAAATTTACCGGCCATAAACGTTTTCGCAAAATTAAATCAACATTTCAGATACCAGTGAACATTCACATTCATATACAAATGACATGTATTTTTAATATCTGTAAGTTGTTAATTTAAAGGTGCATTGTGTCCAAAAAAAATAAAATCATACTCCATACCAGATGGGGGCAGTATATCTCCAGAAAGTGAGTTGTGCACTCTCACGTCTCAAACAACACGAGCGAGCGCTGTTTTGCTCTCTCTCCCTCGCGCATATTAATCAAATCAATTGACACGATAGTAAAAGGTTTTAAGACCGCAGTTTCACGCGGAGATTTTTAGAGATTAGAGACTCAATGAACAACATCTCAACACTAAATTATAAAGGCCGTCTCATAGACGCCTGTCTCAAATACAAGCTGGTGCATTTCGACAATATGGGAAAATAAAAGCCCGGGCTATTATTTGTAGTTTTGTTCATATTACATTTATATTGTTAGTTTGATTTAATTTGAGAGACAGCATTCGCTGATGTTGACCAAGCTAGCGCCATTCAGAGCCGCCAACTCTCACGACTTCAATCACGTAATTGACACTTTTCACACGCCACACATCAATTTTGTCACGCACAGAAAAGGACACAAAGACCGACAGACTAGACAGAGCAGGTTAGATATGATCTAAAAAATCTAAGCTCTCAGATTCTGTCAATTTTATAACACAATTCAAACAATAAATACAGTTTTGGCGCTTGTAAATGTTACACGACAGATCCCTAGCGCATAATCTCTACTAGCTAATAGTAAAAGAACAAAAACACTGTTGAAAGATACAGTATGCTACAATTTACCAAAATGTATTCCTCATGCATAATATCGACCAGTTATTTTTCTAACTCTTCCCTGAACTGAAATATAGTAGTGGGCTGTATTTCCACACGACTGTGTGTTGCAGTTTGGGTGGTGGTTATGTTGTCCGCCCACACACCGCCTCCCATGGCCGAAACTGGTATTACAACACCTGCCGGGCCGGGGCTAGTAATTTAGCATGCTAATTCAGGTTAATATCTCTGCAGAACTATAACTTGTCATTTTTTTTATGACATCATCAACCTTATTTCTTCGCATTCTTTTGATGCGTGTAGCTTATTTTTTTAATATTTTAACCTCAATTATTACATATGGCATCTTTAAAGTGTAATAAAACACATTTTGCTTTATGATCATTCAGAAAGTCTCTTGGGCGACTGTTAACTATCTGGATATATTACGGATATCTGTCAGATGATGTTTGTTTCTTATTATCATGGGTGAGTAATGCTGGATAACACTGATATGTTGAACATCAATCATTGAAAGATCCTGATCTAGCGGTGTCTGTACAGGGACATTTGGCTTTTGGAAGCTGTTCTATCATCAGTATAGTGTGTCGTTCATTAGCATTAGCCCTTGGTGACTATAATGAGCCATGTTTCCCTATTGTGTTCTTATGAAAGAGGATTCTCTCTTAGACTCGAGACAGACGTTCGTTTGTCCGCGTTTGGCCTTGGTCTTGAGGAAAAAAGGCAAGGTCGTTACGGGCGTCTGCTCTGTGATGCAACGTCAAAACAGCTCAGAGTGTCTTCACAAAACCTGCATTGAGCTGAGAATTCCTGACCCAAAGCCGATTACCTAACGCACACACGCGCACACACGCAGATGCACACACAGTTGCACACACAGACATTTACGCAAACACGCACACAGCTTTTTCATTCTTAACCTTCCTGACACACACTTTCAACCTCCTTATCGGCTCCGTTCTCTTCAAGGCAGATTCAGAAGCATGAAGAGCAGAGAGACACACACGCAAACACACACACAGATGCATACGCACGCACACATAGACACACACGCAGACACAGACACACAGATGCATACGCACACATGGACACACACACAAACACAGCTTCTTTCATTCTTAACCTTCCTGACACACACTTTCAAGCTCCTATCAGCTCGTTCTCTTCAAGGCAGATTCAGAAGCATGAAGAAGAGAGAGACAGAAGCTTATCGTGTGAGCCACACACATCTCTGTTACCCACAGGCCTTCAGCGCCCACTAGTGGAGGAGGCAATAGGTGTTCGTGAGGATCACATGGGGAAGAGGAGCCGCCAAACACTTCACTCTCGTTTCTGGACAGTAATTATTAACAAAACATCCATATTCTACAAATGTCTAAAAACACAAATGTAAAATCTATTCTTTTAAATAGATAAATAATGAAACAATTATTAATCATTTATTGAATTAAAATACAAAAATTCTCCTTAAATTAAAATATAAAGACATATAAAAACACAATGTAGTAAATTATAATTTTTAAAGAAATGAACAAAAATAATGCTAAGCATAAAATATGTATTTTAAAATTTAAATTTTTCAAATTTTTTTAACTATTACATTTTAAAATTCTTTATATATAAATAATTAAGAATTTAAATAATGAATGTATTTATATATTTCTAAATAATTTATTTATGTTTTATTTATTATTATTTAATTGACTATATATATATATATATATATATATATATATATATATACAGCTATGTAAAAAATGAAGAGACCACTGCCAAATCAGCAGTTGCTCTGGATTTATTATTTATATTATAAATAATAAATCCAGAGCAACTGCTGATTTGGCAGTGGTCTCTTATTTTTTTCCATAGCTGTATATATAAAACATACAATCATAAAAATTATATAAAATTGTAATATTTATACAATTTTTTTATTATTATATACAATTATATCAGCTGATATATATTCAATATAGACAGGTACAGAGAAAAAAACTAAAAAATATATTTGTTAATCACTATATTTTGCATCTCTATACTAAATAGACATCCTCTAACTAACATTACTAATCTGACTCAACAACATGCATAAATAATAACATATTTTATGAGATATTCAAGGGGGAAAAAACACAAAACAAAAACTAGTGAGTACCCTTTGAGTACTCGATTAGTATCCACATTAATTATAATTATGTAAAACAGTGTTCATGTCTAACGTTCATGTAATTATATTCCGGATCTAAGGGACTAGGATGAAAAGAGTGAAATTAGCTTTAAGCTAAAAAGCAACATAAATCATGTTTTGCTGCAAAAAAAACCTTGACAAACATATCCTAAACACCAGAATCAGACACGACCCTAACCGAACGCAGGAGGCGTATGGTATAGCCATGTTTCTGTACACATGTGATGTGAAACACTCTTGGCAACGGGAGCGAGTCCCTGCCAGCCGCTCAGAGAGCTATAATTACTGTATCTGCTGTATTTACTGATGAATGTTTGCAGCCTGTGACTCAAATGTGTGTCATTTCTGATAATAAAGCGTTCAGGACTTGACACACACACACACACACACAACCTTCCTCCCCGGCCGGCCATTAAAACACAGTAAAGCGGCGCCACATTTCTGCACACAATGTCGGACGTTGTTCATCCCAGTGCGTTTCATCCACTTCTCTTTCTTTCTCTCTGTGACTCACACTTGACACTGCTGTAACCCAGTTACAGAGCATTACATGCCCTCTCATTCTGGCCCGGGGCACAAGATGAGCCGAGGGTGGAGGTCAAGGGTCACAAGACTAATTTGTCTGTAAGGTTACTGGAGATATGCAGGATAGTGGCTTCACAGAATAAAATAAGCTTAGGTCGAAATGCATGAGGCTGGATTGTTAAGAAACTCTTAATATTCAACATTATCGGTTACACTTTACAATAAGGTTCATTAGTTAGCATTAGTTAATGTATTATGAGCAATACATTTGTTACAGTATTTATTAAAAGAGTAGTTCACTTAAAAAACACTTTTGCTGATAATTTACTCACCTCCATGTCATCCAAGATGTCCATGTCTTTCTTTCTTCAGTCAAAAAGAAATTAAGGTTTTTGATGAAAACATTCCAGGATTTTCTCCATATAATGGACTTCAATGGGAACCAAACGGTTCAAGGTCCAAATGAGAGTTTCAGTGCAGCTTCAAAGGGCTTTAAACGATTCCAGACGATGAATAAGTGTTTTATAAGCTCAATGCTCGCCTTGCTCTGTTCTGTGATGCGCGTTCGTGACTCTCCTGTTCGAACTCGTTCATCGAAATGAGCGAATCTTTTAGAGTCATTTCTTTTGTTGAATCAACCAAATGACTCGAAAAATATTTGTTCATTTTTTTTAAATGAGGGATCGTTTCGCTTGATAAGACCCTTATTTATCCCCTGGTGTCGTTTAAAGCCCTTTGAAGCTGCACTGAAACTCTCATTTATACCTTGAACCGTTTGGTTCCCATTGAAGTCCATTATATGGAGAAAAATCCTGGAATGTTTTCATCAAAAACCTTAATTTCTTTTCAACTGAAGAAAGAAAGACACGAACATCTTGGATGACATGGGGGTGAGTAAATTATCAGCAAAATTATCCGTTTTTTTAAAATGAACTACTCCTTTAATCTTTGTTAATAAAAATCCAGCTCTTTATTGTTTGTTCATGTCAGTGCAACTAATGTTAACAAAAACATCCTTTGATTTTAATAATGTATTAGTAAATGTAGAAATTAATAATAACTAAGATTAATAAATGCTGTAGAAGTATTGTAGTAACATTATTAGCTAATGTATGGTATGAGAAGTGAAGTGCAGAACTGCTTTACAGATGAAATTAACTAATTTAATAATTGATGATCTTTACAACAGAACTGAATCAAAACTGAACTGACTTCATGATGCATTATTTTCCTGTTATCACTGTAAAGCTGCTTTAAAACAATCTGCATTGTATAAAGCGCTATATAAATAAAAGATAAATCGACTTGACTCTCCAAAACTTACTGAATAAAAGCTAAAACATTCAAAGGTCACAGTGTTGAGGTTTGGACTAACGTTGCAATGTTAGATCTCAATAACATCAGTCATTTTAGACATGTCTGTTTCTCTCTGTCAGAGATGCACACTGAGGACACAATCCTCCCGAGGACATGGGTGGATGGGGAGTGATGTCATTCTGTGTGTGTGTGTGTGTGTGTGTGTCCCAACAGCCCTGAGGACACAGTGATTAACTATGAGGTCATTTCCCTTCATTGTGAGAATTCGCAAACACCAGCTAGAAGCAGCACGGCTAACACTTCAGCTAGCGAACAACTACAACAGGTTAAACAAACAAACTAAACCACACACTCACTGCAAGATACACACAAACACTCAGAGAAACTGATCTGATTGGATAAGAGCTTCAAAAGCCAGAAGCTCCGAAGAGGAGAATCCAAACAGGGCCAAAATCCTCATGGGAAAATCAAAACAGTCCAAATATATCATAAATATACAGTGTATACAGTGTGCATATATATATATATATATATATATATATATATATATATATATATATATATATATATATATATATATATATATATATATATATATATATATATATATATATATATATATATATATATATATATATATATACTTTAGGGGTGTAGGGGCATCCAAAATAAAAGTTTGTGTTTACATAATGTGTGTGTGTGTACAGTGTATAATTATTTTGTAGTTCAATAGTTCAAATGACTCACTCTATTACTCTTGAGTATAACCTGATATACTGGATGAAAGCCAACAGCTTAAAGACCAAAGGGTCCAAGGATCTTCACTTTATGAAAGAACATACAGCAAATAAAGAGCAGATGAGTGAATAAAGGGGAATCCTAGTGAAGGACAGACAGAGCAAAACTCTTTATCTCCCAGAACACCTGCTGTCATTTCACAGCCCGTCGGACGGGGCGCCGGAGCGAAACTTTTCACATTGCTTGGAAAAGAGACTTTCACAATCAGGACACACACTGAAAGACTTACGAAATACATTCACACGATTATCGACCACAGGGATGGACATACAGTCAAATATCTCCAGATGAGAAGGACAATGAATCACTGTGGATGTAGAAGTTCATTACAAGTTCATGCATTTTACTCTATTAGTCTATCAGCTGTTTTCATCCCAAGTTTTGAATCTAACTGGGAATATCGCATTAAACATTCGCGAAGTAAAGCAACGTTTCCATCCTTCGAGTCGATTTTTGATAAAGCTGAAGTTGCTGCAGCGGGAGAAGCCACTGTATTTAATAATTGTGTATATAATAAATGACACAGATGAAACGCTATAAAGTAATCTTAAGTTATTAAACGCAGTTGGGTAAGAGTCAAGAGAGTTTCTACACCAAAATTAACACTTTTCAGACATGCATATAGGAATTTGTTGTGTTTCCATTCGTACTTTATGCATATTTATCCCAATCAATTTGAGTTATTTAATCACATTTTGAGAATTTATGCACATTTTGGCATTTCCTTCCAGCATTTTTTATGCAATATTTATGCGCATAAAATGAGGTGGATGGAAACATAGCATGATGAAATTGTGTTCATTTAAATGTGGCTTTTAGTCCTTGTCTGATAGCATTGAGGTCACCTTATTTGCTAGGGTACTCTTAAAAACTGATCAAATCAACTTAACGCATGTAAATAGTCTTCTTTCTTTTCGAATAGACCAAAAATGATGGTAAATATCGATAGCATTATCATAAATATAATTATTAACAGGAACAAGTAGATCTGTATTAATAAAAAGCAGCATATTTTACATAAACCAACCATTACTTCTAAAATATTTATTCAGTCAATTTATATTTATTCATTCAATTTATTGGCAATAGCTAAACATGAAAACACACTTCTTGTATGATGCATTTATTTTCATTAAATTCTTAATTTTATTTTTAGAAAATTAAAGAGGGTCAATAGTCTGCAAATGCAAATATTTGCCAAACATAAACCAACCATTACTTCTAAAACACATAAAAATCCGTGAATATGAAGTTGTGCACTGAAAGAATGGTGGCTTCTGGGTAAGTCTCCTTAGTCATCAGCATTTACTGCACCTCTCAAAGCCCTTCACTGCTGACAGTGTGTTTTAGCCTCTTCAGAGCCGCTGGGAAACTGAAACGCAGAGCTGAAGGAACATCAGGGACGTGTCACCGCTTTCAGACGCGAGCGCGAAAGAGCGTTCAGAGAAAACAAGAGCCGGCCTCAGATCCGCACGCAACATGACAGCTTCAGAAGACGACAGAAAGTGCTGTTCACAACATGAAGGGAGACTGGTAACTTCCCTGAAGTGTTTCTTTATGTGCTTTAAAGTATGGATGCAGGATATATCGGCCATCATATCAGTATCGGTATGTTTATTTTTAATATTATCAGCCTGATAGGAACATTTGTCCAATATATTAAAGCCGATAAATAATGGATTATTTCCTTCACCTGAGACACTTTAGATTCGCATTGTTCGAAATTATGTTTTTGAATAGCTTGAAATATGATTGGAATCACTTGTATGGTTCAGTGCAAGTCTGCCATATAGGCTATAAAATTATAATGAGAATATTATATATAAGTGTGTGTTTAAGACAAGGCTTTTAAGAGACTCTTGTTTTGTAATCAGGCTCTCAAAAATGATATACAAATTTGGATTTAGATTTATCAGGCAATATTTAAGCTATCTGCTTTCAAATATAAAGAATTATTGGTTATCGGCCAAACATTTTATATCGGTGCATCCCTACTTAAAAACACAGTTTACCCAAAAATGAAAAAAAAAATCACTTTTGAACAAATAGAGCGTCTGGTTTCTTGCTGAACAAAAGTATTAATTTCTTAAAAAAAAAAAAAATGTTACTGACCCCAGCCCAAACTTTGATTACACAAAATTAATTATATAAATGCAAAAATACTTTTTTAGATCATAACTAGACACCAATATAAATTAAGATCAAGATCATGTGACAGCAATGTATACAGCACACTACTGAAGTGAACATGTCACATACTACTCACATACTAAAATAAAAATAAAAAAAATATATATTATATATATATATATATATATATATATATATATATATATATATATTAGGGCTGTGCAAAAGTTAATTGCGATTAATTCGCATCCAAAATAAAAGTCTGTGCTTACATAATATGTTTGTGTGTGCTGTATATAATTATTTTGTATATATAAATACACACACATGCATGTATATATTCAAGAAAATGTGTTATTTATATATAAAATATTTATATTTATATAATATAGATTATGTATTTCTATATATATACATAATTTAAGCGGAAATAATTCTTAAATAAATAGATGCATGCATAGGTATTTATATATACAAAATAATTATATACAGCACACACAAATATATTATGTAAGCACAGACTTTTATTTTGGATGCAATTAATCACAATTAACTTTTGCACAGCCCTAATATATATATATATATATATATATATATATATATATATATTACATGCAGTATATGCATGTATTCCGTTCCAGATGTAACCTGTGCAGTATGAGGCTTCCTGTACGCGCAACATCACTTCCTGTCCCAGCATCATACTAAAGACGCGTGCTAAAGGAGGCCGATTCCCAAAGGACGGCGAGCCATTGTGTTCACGCAGCTTTCTGAAACATAAACACACTTCCCACACGGAAAAAGCCCACCTTCCACCGGCAGGGATCTGGCTCGGAGAGTGGAAAGAGCTGAGCTAAACTGAACAGAACTAATCTCATACAGAGACTGATTGTTTGTATGTCCCTCTTTTATGTCACTTCCTGTCCCGTCCCTCTTTTCAGGGCCCTATGATTTCCACGATACAGATGATGTGGATTGAAACACGGAACTCAGTCATAAAAATGGAATTATAACACGGAATGTCTTAGAATTTGCCAAATATTTTGGATTAAAAAAAAAGTGTACACTTAATCAAAACACACTATGGACTTGTGTCTGTGAATTGTGAAGTTCATAAAGAAATAAGAAAACTAAACCATTTCATAGCCTATGCGCGTTCGTGACTCTCCTGTTTGAACTCGTTCATCAAAATGAACGAATCTTTTTTAGAGTCATTTGGTTCATTCAACGAACAAAATAAAACGAATTGACTCGGGAAAAGATTCGCTAATTTTGATGAACAAGTTCAAACAGGAGAGTCACGAACGTGCATCACAGAACAGAGCAAGGTGACCATTTGAGCTTATAAAACTTAAACTTTGTTATTTTGTGTTTAAATGAGCGATCGTTTCACTAGATAAGACCCTTATTCATCGTCTGGTGTCGTTTAAAGCCCTTTGAACAGTTTGTAGTTTGCACTGAAACTGTCTTATGGACCTTGAACCGTTTGGACCCCATTGAAGTCCATTATATGGAGAAAATCCAGGAATGTTTTCATCAAAAACCTTAATTTTTTTCGACTGAAGAGAGAAAGACATGGACATCTTGGATGACATGGGGGTGAGTAAATTATCTGCAAAAGTTTTTTTTTAAAGTGAACTACTTCTTAAATGGTTTCTCATGCGCACACGGAAATCTGCATATTATTTATTGTTGCAAAGATCCTTTTTTAGTGGCTCTGTAAGAATGCAAAGAATATCATGAGAAGAAACCTGCATTTTTACATAATGAAAAAGTGCACCTTAAATTCAGTCGTTTTTGGCAATAGCTAAACATGAAAACACACTTCTTGTATGATAAATTTATTTCCATTAAATTCTTAATTTTCTTTTATAGAAAATTACATATGGTCAATAGTCTGGAAATGTAAATATTTTCTTTTTTCCATACTTTTCCAGAGCTGGAAATTACTCAAATCAAATTCCATCCTGCGTAGGAACCCTGAATTTTAATTTAAGCGGTTGAACGGCTTGCAGAAGAATTAAACGGAGAATACAGGAAAATTACACTGGAAAAGCTCTCCTGGAGTCTCTGAGTCTGCAGTAATGACGGGTGTCTGAGGAGAGGCAGGTCGAGCCGTGAGATAAAGCCTGAAGCGATCAGGAACTGGAACCACTCCTGCGGTGTGCTCTTTATGTCCGACTCGGCCCACCTTCACACCGCTCACCGGCGGGACACTTCAGTCCCTGCTCAAAAACCACGCTTATACAAGAAGTGCAGGTGCTCTATTTACCGGATTAACACACTGCTGAACACGCTGAGAAGCAGAACACCAAACACTCGAGAAAACGGGGTCCAGATGAGTTTAATAAAGCAGCGTTTGTGTGCGCTGTGAGTGGCGTTACCTCCAGACGGCTGGTGAATGAGGCTTTGAGACGCTGGAGACTGTAAGTACAGTGGTGCCATCGCTCGCGCTCAATGAAGCCTCTGTTCTGCATCACACACGCCAGATACACACACACACAGGTTCAGGTCGAGAGCGGTTTAGTCGACGAAGACTGATATGGGAGTAACGATCCCTCATGTCACGAATTCGATACTTATCAAGATACGATATTATTGCGATACTCCAAGACATGATAAAAGTTGAACAAAAAATCTACTGTTGATTAAAATGCTAAATTTGATATTAGATTGTGTGTAAATGAATCGGCTTGGACTTGTGCTGAAACCCAAAGCACAGACAATAGAGACACCAGAATAACAATATTCATGATTCTGACGATGAAAATACACAATTATTTTAGATAAATATGCTTGATCTCTTTCAATGGCTAGATATATTTAACCCTCAGGTGCTCTTCAGTCATTTCTGACCGAAAAATTTTCTGTTTTGAAATTTTAAAAATCACAGCTTCTTCAGAATGTTGTGAAACATGGTGACTTTTATGGCATTATGTATGTGAACACACAACAACATTGAAGTCATGATCTGAGCATGCTAAGTGGTCGTAAAAAAATAGTCACACTTGTTTTCGGTCAAAAATGACCGACCCATAGGAAATGAATGGGAAATTGACAAAAACAAAAAAATTCTTGGAATTTTTGTACGTGTAATCTACAAATCGGCCACAATTCTTAAAAAAAGTACACCGCAGGAAAGGGGTGACACTCTACAACATCTAGAGAGCAAAACAGACAAACCCACCCCCACACACATACAAACACACTTTTAAACACATACACACCAATACATTTTGATTACAAAAAGTATGTTTTGAAATGTTAAAAATCACAGCTTCAACGGAATGTTATGAAACTTGGTGACTTTTATGGCATTATGTATGTGAACACAACAAAATTGTGGTCATGATCTGAGCAGGCTAAATGGTCTTAAAAAAATAGTCACACTTGTGGTCTTTGGTCAAAAATGACCCCCATTGGAAATTAATGGGAAATTGACAAAAACACAAAAATTCACAATTTGTTTTTTATTTTTATTTTTTTTATTTTTTTTTTATAAAAAATCTTTTTGAGATTGTTTCAACTATGTATTCAAATCCACCAAAAAAATCTGAGGAATTCACATTCTTCCCCATAGAGAGCTGTATATGTCATCTAGTGGTTACACCATGATTCTACGATTTTTCTCTATACTGTAACCAGATGGTGCTAATTTTCTTCAAAAAAAATTTTTTTTCTAAAGGCCTAGACTCTATATTAAACTAAAATACTGCATCAATAATTAAAAAAAAATTTATATATATATATATATATATATATATATATATATATATATATATATATATATATATATATATATATATATATATATATATATTTCCATGGCAAAAATAGTACCATAAATATTGCATAAATATTAATAAATTCAATCAAATTGTCTCAAAATACTAAATTACAAAGAATAAATATTATAGAACAAAAATAAATTGAGATAACAAGTGGATAACAAGAAGATAACAAGTGTGACTGGTAATATCAGACACACACATATCCCCCCATTGCTTTATACATTATATTCAACATTATTTGTAGTTTAATGTAATACTGACACTAAAACCCTGAGAACTTGAATTTCACAGTAATTTTTTGGGTGAACTATACACACAATATTGTCACTACCCACGATAGATATTGATGTATTTTTGTATTGCGATATATTGTGACACTGATATATATTGTCACACCCCTACTGATAACCGATATCTAGATGGCTGATATAATGGCAATATATAAGAAGCTGGTGGGGAATTTATCACAGTTTCAATATGTCAGTATAATTAACGGTCAGATAAACTTTTTATTAACTCATCATAGACAAAAAATAAAATAAAATAGGCATTTGCTGAAAGTTTTCTAGAACTGATGATAATGTAAAAACATGCAAAGTTAAAACACAAATAAAAGTTGCAATGACAAAACAAATATCTGGAGGAAAGGAGTGAATGACATAATAAAACTACAATAAATTAGTCGATGTTTTAATTTAAAAAGGCAACGCTTAAGAGTCTGGATGATTATTGCAGTGATTATTAGCATGTTATATGTTTGGCAACAGTTCTTCTAACACTAACTGAAGGAGTGTGTAGCTTTTCATGTCTTACACATGTAGGAAACACATCATGCTCATATTCCAGGATGAACATGAAGAATCATTTCCACTCATGAGTCCAGATCTTAAATTCAATGAGTGTGTGTGAGATGTTCTGGAGGAGACTTGGACTCTTGCTTTCACATTTTGACAATACAAGATATTCACGCAAAAAATAAATGTTGAGATGTTATTTCTATCAAGAGGTGCATCAATTTTTGCTTAAGATCTTGTAATTGATGTGGATTAGAAGAACTGTTGCCAAATGTAGCTTAAGCGTTGGCGCTTGCAACGCCAAGGTCATGGGTTCGATTCCCAGGGGAAAGAAGATCTGATAAGAATGTAAATGTGTAACTTGAAATGCAATGCACTGTAAGTCGCTTGACAAAATGGCAAAATATGCTAGAAACCCTTCATCCCTCCAATCATAGACTCTTTTGTCTATTTATATCCAAACCGCAGCTTTCGTTAGGTCGGGTGTATGTGCACATGCAACAGAAAATGAGATAACGCAATGCAACACGTTCATTTTAGTCAAAATGAACTTGAAAAACACACAAGGGGAGCTACTGGTCAAGCGTGCACCTCTACTGATGCCGATAGCTCTAAATTGCCAACTATTGGCCGTCCGTCACCGGTTCAGACAATGTGGCCCTTAACGCACAGACGTCTGTTCCTGCCCAGAGGAAAAAGGCGTTTTCCTCTTAAACCCTGAGGGACGTTACAAGGTAGCTACATCCTGCTAAACCAATCTCAGTTAAACGCCATGCCATCACACACACACACAAACACGGTTGAGCTTCCTGTCATAGCCACTGAAATCACAGGATGTCTTCCTGTGCAGCTAAAACAACAGGATTACATGCTGTCAGAAAGATGCATTCAGCCTTTATGAAGAGAAATATGGTGCCTTTACATTACAGAATGTATATATAATAAATCACACAGTTCAAGTTAAGCCAAGCTATCAGGTTCACCGTAAGTAACCCGTCTATTTGTCATTGTATTTGATCAATGCAAGATTATATTCCTCTAACTGTGTGCAATGCAATCCCTCCAGAGGAAACTAGAGTTGAGTTTACACAGCTAAACCTCTCTCATGATGATAATGCAGCGGTCACAAACGAAAGATAATGACGAGTGGTGTCAGCCGTAATTCACTGGAACGCTGTGATCTCAGAGTCTGGCATTACTTGACTGGAGGCTAAAAATACCCTGGCCCGTTTCCACCGCCTCAGGACACAGAAAATACAGTATCGCTCCGGCACAGCGCTGCCAGAACACATCAGCGAATAACTGAGATTCCCCTGCAGGAACAATGAAGAGCTCTGTGTGTTTGGTCATCACAATCAACAACGGGGATCTACACTGATTGATCAAATTGGTCTAATCACTCACAGTTACGGTATCAGATAGCAATATGATGATGGTTTCAGATTCCATACAGTATATATATGATATACATCCACATATACTTTAGGATAGACATCTCATAATTCTTATTTCTCACAATGTTGTATCAATACACTGTTTGTCTGTGTTTTTTGTTCATTTCAATGTGTGAAAATTCAATATTCAATTTTCAATTGGGCATATCAGTCTAAATCATAACAATGTGTGACCTAACAAATATGGATCAAAATGTACTACAAAATAATATACTGTCCAAAATATGGAAATACAAGGTCGATTTACCAAGCGATGCAAATAAAATGTCATGAAGAAGGATTTATATACTTTTTCTGAATATAAACATAGGAATTATTTGTCTTGCAATATTGCATTAAAAATCTGGGTGCAAAAAAAGTACTATAAATAGTATAATATATGTACTTAAACCATAGCACATCACACTTCTGCAAAAAAACTACTATTACTGCAGTACGTGCCAATACAGCATAATAATATTTAGTACATTTAATAAAAACGTGTTAAATAATGTTTTCACTTTACTATTTTACTCACACCGAGTAAATCGAATGTATTTTTTATTATTATTCATACTCATATCGTTTACATACCACTCTACCTGTTTATTTTTATACACTTTTGTGTATAACTTTTGTTGACTAAAATAGCTGCTCTTGCAGAATATCTGTCATCAAATCCTGCTGTTAGACATTTGATAAATACAACCATTGTGTACAACCCAAAACGATGAGTAGCCTATGTGTTGTATTATTGTAGCATAAACTTTTGAAACTGACGTTGGCAAAAACACCCAAAGTCAATAATAACGCTTGGTTTGTTTGATCCAATGAATCCGAGGCGTGAACGCGCGTCACAATCAACGGGAAATCCCGCACAAAATACAAATATCGGATCCAAATCCATTAGATTTGGAGCTGTATTCCCATGAACGCATGGCAGGGTTGATCCAGTACAGGAATCCTCATATTTACTGTTTCCACTGACAGTTTTTCCTTCCCAACACATTTCTCAGAGCGTAAATGAGCGCTACTCACTGGTTTGTGGTGTGATGATCCGTCGCTCGCGCGCTTTGATCTTCTGAGGTGATATTCCAGAACCCGATTTTCCCGTCTTCTCCAGTCGATCCTCTCTCATTCCAGCTTTTCATTCCCTCTTCATTCCAACATGGCTGACGGGCAGAACCCAGCCCACTCCAGCTCTATCCAGCTACACACACCACACACACACACACACTCCTCCCAGTCCCGAGTGAATGAACGAACGCCGCTGGAGTAGTCGAGCGCGCGCGCTGGGCCTGGTGCCGAGTAGTCCGATTCGCAAAGCGAATCGATTCGTTCGAACACTTAAATGAACCCTGACCCCGATTCTGTTGAGGTGTTTGTATGGAAGTCGTCTTTTTGGACAACAAAAATATTGAATTTTTGTGTAGGCTAATAATATGTTGATTGTAGCCAAATGTACATTTGTTAAAGTTTCTCCATGTTTTGCGGAATTTAAAAATGATTTTTAAATTTTATTTCAATTCTTAAAACAAGTAAATAAAGGAGGAGTCCCATGAAACTCTAAATGACTGATATATATGGATTAATCCCCTTCCCCTGAAGTGTAATTTAGTTTGTTATAATTCACATTTCATATTTTTGCCACATAGAAAAAAGTAAATAAAGGAGGAGTCCCATGAAACTCTAAATTACTGATATATATGGATTAATCCCCTTCCCCTGAAGTGTAATTTAGTTTGTTATAATTCACATTTCATATTTTTGCCACATAGAAAAAAAAATCATGCATTTGTAAATCATAACCACATGACATAAAAAGTCGAAATTATGACAATCAAAATCATTGTCATGATTTAAAACTTTGAAATTATGACAAATAATCGAAATTATGACAGTCATAACATAATTATTTCACCATTTTATCTCATGACTATGTCGATTTAAAATAGCTGTTTTAAACGATCTTATTCTAATCGGATTCTAGAATATTCTTTATGCCAACAAAATGACTTTTTGCTCACCATCAATGTTCATTCATTAGCATTCTAATAATGTTAATTATGTTTATATTTTCCCACCTTCATCAGTTACGAGTCACGAAACAGTTCGATTGAATCATTCCAAAGGAATCGACAATACTGTTAATTAGTCTGATTTGATGATTAAAATATTAGCATTAATTATTCACACTATTGTAAACAATATTGTTCCAACTTTCACTTACATGAGCGATTGACAAACGTTTTCCGAAACAGTTCGATCGAATCATTCAAAGGAATCGGTTCAAAAGAATGATTCGCACACTGGGCAAACAGGATTGGATATAATGGAGTAACTATGAATGAGTTTAACAGTGGACATTTGTGTTTGTGGTCTCTATAGTTTCTCAGTGACCATCTGAGAGAGCACACTGCTCAAAAAGTTACTGTTTACTGTGTTTGAATAGCAGAAGCCGTTCTATTCTATTCATTTTGAGAATGTTATGAACTATGGCAATTCAAATCACTTTCAGTTATTCAGGAAATTCAGTTATAACAAATAAACACATTTTTTAATTAATAATACATACATGGCACATAATAACTGTTGAGTTGCTTTGTGTTTTAACCATTTTATTCAGTGATTTCATTTTTAAACCCATAGGCGTCTCATTCTTGTGTGGTTACTGTACTGATATCAGCAGGTTTTCATGATCTGGAAACCACTCTTCATGCTTAAACCATAAACCTAATCATCATCATAAGTGAAACCACACATTTGATCTCAGATCAGCAAAACTTCTGCATTTCATAATCATGTACATGAAATGGACCCACCTAAATGAGTCATGTCGAGGAGCAAGCTTTCTGAAAATCCCCGCCTGGATGAAAGATCAGCCGAAAGAGAGTTTCTTCTAGTGAATGTGATTTCTCTGTTTTATGACTCATGTCTCCAGCACCTGTTCCAGAAATCTGACTCCTGTCCTCCTCCTCCGAGGGGAACTTTACTCCTCAATTGATACTAATGTATCAAATTTGGAATACAGAAATATGAAATATTGAAGTAATAGTAATTAACTACATGTACTTACAATATAATTTAAGTAAGGAGTTAGTTGCATGTATCTATGCATGATGGACTATAGAAACTACATGTAAAATTAAGTGTTACCAAAATGTACAGTTTTTATTTAAACATTTCTACTGGACTCCCTGCATTACTGTACCTTCGTATTAAATGAAGAGAAAAAGCAAAGGTTTGATGTTGTGGTGTTTTTTCTTCAGGTCACCCTGTATCATCTGCTGAAGCTGTTCCAGTCAGACTCCAGCGCGATGCCAAAGAAGACAGCCGTGTCCGAGTTCTACGACGAGATGGTGTGAATTTGATCAGATTCTTACAAACACGAGACCGAGTGTGAGTGTGACTTCACTTACCATGGGTATGAGAGACCCGGGTTTGAATACACTGTGAGACACCAATGTGTCCCTGATCAAGACACTTAACCCCTAGTTGCTCCAGAGGTGTGCGACCTCTGACATATATAGCAATTGTAAGCAGTGTTGTGCCAGTTCATCCTTAAAAAGAACTAGCTCAAAGTTCAGTTCACACAGATGATAATGAACTAGTTCATGTTCAGTTTTTTTTTTTTTTTTTTTTTTTTTAAAGGAACTAGAGGGCCATGTGACTTAGATCTGAGTGCAAAAATGGAGGCTCTAGACCCTTCCGGAGCTGAGATATTGAGATATTTATAATGGCATAAATGCTACGTGGGATCTCAATATCTCAGCTCTGGAAGGGTCTAAAACCTCCATTTTTGCACTCAGGTCTAAGTCCCATGGCCCTCTATCAGAATCCAGAGTTTTAAGAAAATTGGAGAAACTTTTTTTTTTTGCACAAAAAAAAAGACAGTGTTACCCCTTATATTTTTTTTTTGTGAAAAAAAGTTTCTCCAATCTTCTTGAAACTCTGGATTCTAATAGAGGGCCATGTGACTTAGATCTGAGTACAAAAATGGAGGCTCTAGACCCTTCCAGAGCTGAGATATTGAGATATTTATAATGGCATAAATGCTACGTGGGATCTCAATATCTCAGCTCTGGAAGGGTCTAGAGCCTCCATTTTTGCACTCAGGTCTAAGTCCCACGGCCCTCTATCAGAATCCAGAGTTTCAAGAAGATTGGAGAATTTTTTTTTTGCACAAAAACAGAAGCAGACTGGAGGGCTTACATTTTTTTTCCATTTTCAAGAAAAAAGAAACAAGCTTCCATGGTAAAGTGGTGTGCAGAACATGAAATCCACAGGGAGGAGTTGGATCCAGATCCAACTCCTCCCACTCCTCCACATGGGAGGAGTCGGATCCAGATCCAACTCCTCCCACTCCACCACATGGGAGGAGTCGGATCCAGATCCAACTCCTCCCACTCCTCCACATGGGAGGAGTCGGATCCAGATCCAACTCCTCCCACTCCTCCACATGGGAGGAGTCGGATCCAGATCCAACTCCTCCCACTCCTCCACATGGCCCCCTGGGGGACGGTAAAAAAATCAAAACTAAATTGCGCATAACTCCTAGACCGTTTGAGCTAGAATCACGATTTTCGCATCACTGCGATCCCTGGCTCGAGCCGTAACAAGATGTATATCTCCGATTTCCATTTCGGGGACCATGGCGCCCGCCGCGAGGCCACACTGAAAGGGGAGCAAGGGCGGGCGCCATGGGGACCATGGCGCCCGCCCGAGGCCACACTGAAAGGGGAGCAAGGGCGGGCGCCATGGGGACCATGGCGCCCCGCCCGAGGCCACACTGAAAGGGGAGCAAGGGCGGGCGCCATGGGGACCATGGCGCCCCGCCCGAGGCCACACTGAAAGGGGAGCAAGGGCGGGCGCCATGGGACCATGGCGCCCCGCCGAGGCCACACTGAAAGGGGAGCAAGGGCGGGCGTCATGGGGACCATGGCGCCCGCCCGAGGCCACACTGAAAGGGGAGCAAGGGCGGGCGCCATGGGTCCTCTGGATGGATGGATGGATGGATGGATGGATGGATGGATGGATGGATGGATGGATGGATGGATGGATGGATGGATGGATGGATGGATGGATGGATGGATGGATGGATGGATGGATGGATGGATGGATGGATGGATGGATGGATGGATGGATGGATGGATGGATGGATGGATGGATGGATGGATGGATGGATGGATGGATGGATGGATGGATGGATGGATGGATGGATGGATGGATGGATGGATGGATGGATGGATGGATGGATGGATGGATGGATGGATGGAATGGATGGATGGATGGATGGATGGATGGATGGATGGATGGATGGATGGATGGATGGATGGATGGATGGATGGATGGATGGATGGATGGATGGATGGATGGATGGATGGATGGATGGATGGATGGATGGATGGATGGATGGATGGATGGATGGATGGATGGATGGATGGATGGATGGATGGATGGATGGATGGATGGATGGATGGATGGATGGATGGATGGATGGATGGATGGATGGATGGATGGATGGATGGATGGATGGATGGATGGATGGATGGATGGATGGATGGATGGATGGATGGATGGATGGATGGATGGATGGATGGATGGATGGATGGATGGATGGATGGATGGATGGATGGATGGATGGATGGATGGATGGATGGATGGATGGATGGATGGATGGATGGATGGATGGATGGATGGATGGATGGATGGATGGATGGATGGATGGATGGATGGATGGATGGATGGATGGATGGATGGATGGATGGATGGATGGATGGATGGATGGATGGATGGATGGATGGATGGATGGATGGATATTTTTATTTAATTTTTAAAAAAAATTTTACCAGTCCTCCAGCCTCCAGTCCCCTGGCCTCCAGTCCTCCGGCCTCCAGTCCTCCGGCCGCCAGTCCTCCGGCCGCCAGTCCTCCGGCCGCCAGTCCTCCGGCCGCCAGTCCTCGGCCGCCAGTCCTCCGGCCGCCAGTCCTCCGGCCTCCAGTCCTCCGGCCGCCAGTCCTCCGGCCGCCAGTCCTCCGGCCGCCAGTCCTCCGGCCGCCAGTCCTCCGGCCGCCAGTCCTCCGGCCGCCAGTCCTCCGGCCTCCGAAACATAAAAAGAAGACCTAAAAAGAAGACTAAAGTCATAATGTGTTGGTTTTTAATGAATGAATCTACAGCACTGAGGCTACACAGAGATCCTGCTTGAGCAGGAACCATCAGAACATTTCCCTCCGCAGGAACAGCTGGAGAAAACTGCAGAGATACATGGAACAAGGACCAACACGCTGTAGGACACACACACACACACACACACACACCAGCATTCCTAAATTGAAAAATAGCCACATCATACAGTACATGGTTCTGGAAACACATATCAGTGTCAAATGGCACATTAACAGCAACTAAATTCTCACCGGGAAGAACGCTGAAGACCAGAATCTGCACTGCTGGAGCCATATTGACGCTGACAGACAACTGGAACGGACAAACTGGGAAACATCAGAACAAAATAAAGAACTGACCAACCACAAGACAAGAAAATAAAGCATCATTCACTTGCCACAGGACTCAACTTTCAGTCCCATAACTGCAACGCTGTAGGTCTGCTTTGTCCTATTAAAACAAATTAACAGCTCAGAGAAAATCTGCAAAGAAAGAAAAGTGCAAAAAGCTGCATTGGCCCCATTCAAACACCGAAGCAAACTCACCTTCCCGAGCAGATTGTACTGCAAGACAGACCGGAATAATAAACATTTAAAAGCAGTCATTGAAGTTGAAATTTCTGCATCTCAAAAGAACCTGCATTTAATTAGCATTTTTTTAATTTACTCTGAAATTAACTGCAAAGACACCAACAAACTCACATATATTGCATAATGCATTTGAAGATGATAGCTTCAACCAAGGGTCATTCACAGCTCACCTGTTTGTCCTGGACTGTAAATAAGTTTGTCTGTTTGGATGAAGGTCAAAGGTAACGGCTGAACATGATTTTGCTCTCTTCGGTCGCTCTGAAGACCTTCCCTTAAACAAAGAGGAAGATTTATAAATTATAACCACAGCAGGTTATAAATGTGTGTTCTATGTCATATATCAAAACGTGAAAATATTTAGAGGCTCTGTTCACCACAGACCTTATTTCAGGCGATTTAGCAAAAACCCATTCAAAAACCCCATAGGCTTTATAGAGCGAGGGAACCCTAATGCTAAAATGCTAACTTAGCTCACTTCCGCGTTTTGGCCTACAGAGTGACGTCGTAACTTCGGCACTCTATAGGGCTTTAGAATTAAAAACAAACTAAATTAACTTAAAATCATACATACCCCAGGAGATTTGCAGCACTTAACTACACATCTTCTTCACTCACCTCATGAGAATATGCAGCCCCTTAGGAAACAAACTGAAAACATACAATTTCAGCAACAAGCAATTCAGTCTCCCGTTAACCAAGAAAACTCTTTCAAATATGGAAACTTACCTGGCAGCTATCGCAAGGGCCAGTGCACACCAGAGAGAAAACCAGAGGATGTATTCAACTCTCCTGCCACCCACAAACATGCTAATGTACACATCTCAATCAAACCCAACACTATTACCATTACTCACCACCTTGAGTTTACAATGAGCAGGACCCACTGTGACGCATACCTGACGCAAACAAACCACTCACATTTTTATACTCCGTGACACCACCAGCCCCCAAAAGTGATTAACCTGTCCTGAGGTTTTTTTTTTAAATCTCACACAACAATATAACGATGTCTTTATAGGCTACATTAGAATAATAATGTTTCATAAATCTAGATATAGAATAAAGAGGGTTATCTAACGTTAGCCTATCCTCCTATACATAGTTCCCACAGGCGAATTAATGTCACGTGACCTCCCCGGAGACGCCATATTATTTTGAGGGCAAAACCGCTGTGTTTACCATAGGTTTTTACAAAGTTTTATCAGAGAGAATGTCGTTTTACAAACAAATATTTATTTCTGTTTATATTATTATGCAAATCATGAAAAGTCAAAGTGAAATATATTATAAAGAGTCTATTAAAAAAAGACAGAGAGAGGTACAATGCGAAAATTTCATTCATAAATGTTGTGGATCCGTATGCAGTAACGAAGGAAGCACTGAGCAATGATTATGCAGCTTTGCCTCAGATACAGTATTTTCATGTGTAGCATTGTCTGGTATTGGTGAGGAGTTTTTACACATTGTGAGCAATTCCGAGTCTGGAAATCACTGGAGGCGTACGATCAGATTGCACGTGGGGTTGGTTCGGTGACGTTTGCTCAAGTGCAATCAATGGAAAAGTAACTTATAATAGCGAAGAGGCATGATGCTAATCAAAAGCCATAGCCTGCACAACTTAATTCATGTTCCCCTTAAAACAGTCACCGGTGCTTTCTGTGATATGCATGTACTTGCGGGCGTCATGGTTTGGTGCATGAATATAAAAATAAATAACTCGCGTGCAATTTAATTAATGTAATGGGGAACTACATTATACGCGGGTATAGGGACATAATCTGAGATCGCAATGCTAGAATGTGAGATCAAACAGTGGAAACAAGGTTTTGTGTTTTTAATACCTCGTCATTTTGTTCATACAGGACATTTTTCAAACTGCAATGTGTTAACTTGTACATGTTTACACTCGCATTAAAACACAACATTGTGCTTTTGTCAAACAAATTCTTGCGTGTTTTGAGTGAGTTTCTTTCCTGTTTATCCTCTGCCAGCCATAATCTCCGTCGTTGTTCGGACAAAAGCTTAGTCTTCTCACATCCATGGAGTCTATAATGACGGGTGTAGTGTAAAATCCCGGTTTATCCTGAACCTCTGGCATCGATTTTATCATCCATTGACCCAGCAGGGGATGACTATTTTCACTATATAGCACTGAAAACTCATGTCACTTCGTTCAACTCGTATTGTTTCTTCTAATCTGTTTTGCACGCAGCAATGGCGCCGGCTCCGGCAAATGCCCGTATGTCGTGACGTCATGTGGGATCATCACAAAGCTGCTAAATGTGTATCTATATGTAAACATTTTCACATTTTTGTTTAACTTTAGTTTGTCACTGCTTTGTTTGTCTTTTCATGTTTTTTATTTTATTTTTGTATTTAGTTTATTCAATGTAGGAAATAGTATTTCACATGACTTTGATTTTACTTTATTGACACTGTCATTTCCGGATGGTATTCATCATTAAAAAAAAACAAGTTCCACCTTTTAAACTTCTCCTCAACGTGCATGCAGTGTAAATAAAGCAGTTGCATCAATGAAATAATATTAAACGGCCACGCCCCCGTGCTAATGGTACCTGGCAAATTACAAGACGAAAATTAAAAAATCATTTAGATTTCATTTATCCAAATGTTTGTTTCTGAAGTCACAATTTAGCGCAAGTAAAATTGAAAAACAGGAGAAAAAAGTAACTATACATTGATAATGTAACTGGAAAAACAAGAAAAATTAATGTCTGGTTTCCATTTTTCATTTGCATTTTATGGTCTGAAAATTGAATTGTGAAGAGTTACACGGACCTTAGGCTACCTTATTTTTACTTTATACATAATACAAACGCAAACACTAAAAGCCAAGTAGGCCTATAATTAAAACACATGGCTCTACACTTATATTTTTGAAGGAGCACTTGTAGATGCATTTTACACAGCACTTACAATTTGCATAAATAATCGTATGATCTGTGCAACCTGGAAAATAAGCTCTAACAACAAGACCGGTTCTTCACACAAGACACATATTAGGCTGGATGTAATTTCACTCATATAGCGTTAATCAAACATCAGGCTGTAAATCATAAAGAAATGTGTCTTATGGGCTTCTGTATATATACATAAAATATATATATATATATATATATATATATATATATATATATATATATATATATATATATATATATATATATATATATATACATATATATGCATGGATCTATTTAAGAAAATGTGTTATTCATATATAAAATATTTATATATTATATAGATTATATATTTATATATGCAGTTTGTTCATGCAAATAATTCTTAAATATATACATGCATGCATATTATGCACACACATGTATTGTGTAAACACAAACTTTTATTTTGGATGCGATTAATCGCAATTCATCTTTGCACAGCCCTTATATATATATATATGTATATATATATATATATATATATATACACAATATACATACAGGTGAAACTTGAAAAATTAGAATATTGTGCAAAAGTTCATGCATTTCAGCAATTCAAATTAAAAGTTGAAACTAATATAGTATATATAACTATATACATATGCATAATTATACTTTTCAGAGGGTCAACATTTCTGTATTAGAAATCCTTTTTTTATTGATTTCTTGTAATAATCTCATTTTGGGGGGGGTTCATAAGCTGTAAGCCATAATCATCAAAATTATAACTTGCACGCACACTATTCACATTTTTTGAGTTTCACCTATATATACGTATATACAAGTTGTTTCCTCCCCACATTTAGAATTTTGTTCTGGTTGATTTAGAAATTAAATCATTACAAATGAAATCATTACAAATGAAATAATAAAATGAACAGTTCCCAAATCAGACATTACAAACAGTACTATGGGATTGTAACTATCAGTTTTGGCAATATTTGTCACCACGAGCTGTGATCTACAAAAGGCCTGCATGATTTATGGAACAAATACAGCATATGTGTTTGATGGTGAGTAAATTAAGACAGAATTACATTTTTTTGTGTGATTCATATCTTTACATAATTGTTATGCATCTGTTATTTTAACAAACATATGCTGCATATGATCAGTGCACTGCTGCTCTTTAGGTCAGTGTGTTTGGCCTGGACTCTGCTTCTGTTCATACGTCGGATGAACGAACACATCTGCCCATAATTCGCTTTGATAAGAGGATTGAGAGGCTACAGACGGGATTAGACGACATGACTCCAGATCTCTGGAGATTATGATTGAAAAGCGTAATCTCCGCTCTACAGATGGACTTCACAGCCTTCAACGGCACTCGATGAAGCAAACCGTGTCGTCTTTCTCCTGGGACGACAACACAAAAGCATGATGAAAAGAGTCCAGATGCCAAACTCAATCAAGACTTCTCTTGTTTTCACATTTATCTGTGCAACTAAAACACCTGGACATAATATAAAATGCTCTGCACACTAAGAGTAACTTTAGTTACTTTAAGTTTATAGCATGATATATAAAGGTTATGCTAGAATGCATTCTCTATTTTATGGATGTTCAGCTTTATTTGCCAAATAAATTAAGTTTTACATATTTTGGGTGGTTGCTAGGCAGTTGCTAAGGTGTGTTGGGTGGTTGCTATGGTGCTGCTAGGGTGTTATAAGGTATTTTGGGTTATTGCTAGGGTGTTCTAAGGTATTTTGGGTGGTTGCTATGGTGTTGCTAGGGTGTTATAAGGTATTTTGGGTTGTTGCTAGGGTGTTCTAAGGTATTTTGGGTGGTTGCTATGGTGCTGCTAGGGTGTTCTAAGGTACTTTGGGTGGTTGCTAGGGTGTTCTAAGGTATTTTGGGTGGTTGCTATGGTGCGGCTATGGTGTTCTAAGGTATTTTAGGTGGTTGCTAGGGTGTTCTAAGGTATTTTGGGTGGTTGCTATGGTGCTGCTAGGGTGTTATAAGGTATTTTGGGTTGTTGCTAGGGTGTTCTAAGGTATTTTGGGTGGTTGCTATGGTGCTGCTAGGGTGTTCTAAGGTATTTTGGGTGGTTGCTAGGGTGTTCCAATGTATTTTGGGTGGTTGCTATGGTGCTGCTAGGGTGTTCTAAGGTATTTTGGGTGGTTGCTAGGGTGTTCTAAGGTATTTTGGGTGGTTGCTATGGTGAACTATTTATGAGTTTAAAAGTTCATAAGTGTATGAATTCATGAAAGTTCATAATTGTATGAATTTATAAGTTTATAAAACTTCCTTTGGCAAATAAATTAAGATTCTTAGAATGTGTTGTTCACTCATTATTTGATCACACTGTCAAAAGTGCACAGAACTAAATTAAAAAAGCAAAATAAATATATTAACAGCAATGCTACACTCTCTTTAAGTAAACATGCATTGTGATTTGGTCCTGTGACACGCATACTATTGTTTGAAAGTTCACATATATTGTTTTAAATGAGCATTTTTTTAATAGTAGGCAATAGTAATTAATGTACTAGTATTTGATTCTCAGCCAGAGAATGAAGCGTTACGAAGACAAGAAGCTGTAAAGATGATAAAGAGATTGGATCTGCTGCCCTCTAGTGCTTTACAACAGGGACCTTTATAAGGAGTATGTCCAATAAATACAGAAGTCTTTGCTACTTTAATTTAAAATAATGAACTAAACCCCAGTCTTACAAGACAGAAACATTTACGAACAAATGCAGAAGTAAAATGCTTCAATATAAAACCATTACGGTATAGTTAAATAAAGACACAAATATATTACAAAAGTTCTTCATATGAAATAGAATAAATGCATAACACAGTAACTCCTCCATTATGTTCTATGGCTTTAAAAATTAAGACTGTTCAACGAGGCTCATTGTTCTTTTGCTCAAAACGTTTCAAATAATGAACAAAAGACAAACTTGTGCATCCTAAACTATCATTATTGGTAAATAAGATAACTAGTGTTGATAAAGTGCATTTTCACATGTCTAAAATGCCACCAGTTGTTCATTACAAAAAAAAATTATAAAATGATCCCTTTACAAACTCAATTATATAAAAAATGTTGTGAAACATCTTAAAACAAGCCTCTCTTTTACGTCCCGTGTGTTTGCACGCTAATACACATTCACACTGGCACATTTGCTGTTTTTGGACTTCCAGTCCAGAGGAAATCTTCCATCATAAATCACATTCAGACATAAATGAAGTACATAAATATTGATATAACACTGAGGAATTTCATTATAAAAGTAGTGTCTTTCCCTTTAATATTAACACTTAAAATTCATATAACAAGCAAATAAACACAATATTATTAGCACATTTCTGATCTATTCCACAATGCGTCCTGCACTTTTTCCTCTTATTAACGTGTGCATATCGTGATCATCTGGTTTCTACTCAACTTTCCAGATGCCGATTTTCCCGTCGTCTGCGCGGCTCCGCTGAGCACGTATCGATCCTCCGCCGAGCACAGAGTCTGAACGCTGTCGGTGTGCGTCCACCAGCTCCTTCTCCACCGTGTAGCGTTCTGTGTTCACCACGTAGATCTTCCCGCGGGCTTTTCCTGCGGCGCCTGCGGCCGTGACAACCCACCCAGATCTGACACGGGGACATTCGAATGCCATTTTTAATCTTTTACTTGCATAAACTCATGAGTTTTGACAGAGGGATGAACATTAAAGGTGCATGCGCAACATTTCATGTTTCCACAGTTTCGCTTGTCGCCAGAGGGGGCGTAGTTCTGCAAAAACTCGGAGACTTGCGCAATGCACCTTTAAATTGTGTGGCGGGCCTCACCTGACTCTTGACTTTGATCATGCAGACGACACCGGCGCAGTCTTTGAGCTGGATCCTGATGATGGGTTTGTTCAGGTTTCTGCAGTGCCACACACACAGCTCGCCTGCGTCTGCGAAACCGGCCCACAGCTGCTCCGACTGCAAACACATTCAGCTCATTAATACCAAAGACTCAAGAATAACACTACAGGCGAGACACACACTAGCAGATATCACCATGAAACTTCCCCAGTTGATTACCTACATTAAGATGAGAAAAAAAAATATTACAAGTTTTCAGTAACTTAATGTTTAAATATGCAAATCTAATTAAATATACACTAATTTGCATATATTTGCAAACCCTCAAACACATATGCCGTATATGTTGCATAAAAACATTTTTGTCAAATATTCATTCAGGTCTTTTGTTGATGACAGCTCGTGACAAATATTGCCAAAATTGACAATTAAAATGCCAATTTGCAGTATTGGACAAAATTATTTTTTGGGATTTATGGATATCTACTTTTGTTATCCTGGAAATCTGAATATACCGTCAATACTCTTAAAAAAATGATTTTCGCCATGTTTTTTTTTATAAAATGTTCAGGCTAGGAATAATATATTTACAAATCCCTCTGTAAATGTCTTTATAATATAACTAGGTACAAGACTGGACAGGTTGTGTGTACAATTGCTACCGAAGTGGAGATTTCAGACTGAGTATGAGAGAAAAGTCATTTTGAGAAAAGGGGCTTTAAAGATTTAGCATCAGCCAATGTGTTAAATCCCCCTTTTACTTTCACCGATTGGTTGCTGATAAAAAGGAAATGGCCATATTCGGATCCGACAGCGTTGTACAGGAGAGAGAGAGAGCTTTCTAACGGTGTGTGTGATGACAGGGTGCCGATCGCGATCTAGAACGACAACTTTTGATGAATTTATGAGAAATCTATAGACGCAAACAGACAAAGTGAAGTAAAATAAAGACCTAAAAGTATATTTCTGAATTTTTTTCACCACAAGTCTGAAAGAAGACATGTTATTGAAGACAAATATCCCAAAATCTCAAAATGGACCATTGAAAAAAAAACAAAAAAACCCTGATGTTTTTGCCCGCCGGGTCTCGCCTTTGTAAATACTCACATTTTGGTAGAACTTTATTTTACAGTCTTGTTTCCCATGTACATGCTATGCACTTATTATAGAAATTGGAATATCTGGATAATAACTACCGCTAGGTACTAATCCTGAACCTACCCCAAAGCCTAACCTTAACCCATGTAGTAGCTTATATCACCAATACTATGGAGCGAATTATGTGCCATAATTAAACAAACAAATCAAGCATTTTGCAAACAAACTCAATCTGCTTTGCAAACGAAAACTCGACTCTGGAAACAGAAAGCAATTTGCAAAAATAAAGGTAAATTTGAGCTAAAAAGCAGTGGAGTAACCAATATTGTGTTTTACAAATATAAATAAATGAGCCTAGATAATATTGCACAAATAAACACAAACTATCCTACAAATTGCATGCAACCTTTGAACAAATACCAAATCTAGTGCATACAATTGCATATCTGTCTGTTATGATTGTGAGATCTCTCGACTCAATTTTCTCCCAAATGCAGTTGAGTAACTTCCTAATTTTACTTTATTTATAATAAACATCCAGATCAAGTTTGTTTGTGGGTGGAGTTTTCCTTTGCAAAGCAGATCGAGTTTGTTTGCTGGATTTGTTTGTTTAATTATGACACAAAAATTCGCTCCATACAATACTTTCTTAGGTAAGTACACTGTGAGTGCACAATAAAGTGCAACCCAGATATTCACATGCAGTGATGATGTATTTGTGTATAAGTTAACATCACTTTGGCTCCCTCCGACAAAATCCCAACAGGATTTTTCCATTGGCTTTGGATTACTGCAATACATAAGCTCTGTGATTAACTTTAGTTTTAATCTTGTTCATCATGATAATGTTCACAAAAGAATTTTGAACCTTAAATACAATTACCAGAAGTGGGCTAAACTTAGGCTATAAACAAACTACACCACAGTCACATGACTTCCTACACATTGATCTATTTCAGTCTTTATTTAAGATCATTTTTTCTGAAAGCTTGGTTGAGAATAGTTTGCATAGGCGGAGGGTGAACCAGTTCTAAGGCTAAGGAGATGTGCTTCCCTTAAACACACACATTTCCCTGTAATAGTTTAAATGTACAGGTCACCATCACGATCACACAAACTTCTGTTATAATAAATGAAGCATACTGCACAATGAATGTAGGTTTATATATATCAGAGTCGCCGCACTAGACATTATTATTATTATTAATAGAAGGAGACGTGTGTGTGTGTGTGTTATCCAAGCATTTAAGGGATTGTTCACTTTGAAATTAATTTTTGATATGTTTTATAGAGCCCGACCGATAAAGGATTTTGAAGGTCGAATACCGATACAAATATTTGTTGGTTTTAAAATTCGATATTCCGATATATCTGCCGATATTTATTTTATTTGTTCAAAATCGTGCAACAAAATATTAACAGATTTCCCTAATATTATTTATTTTAAGTTATGAGTTTTAACTAAGAAGAATATAAAGCATTTTAAAAAGAAACTTGTTTCTTTTATTTTCACAGCAGAACAGACTGATGATAGTGGCATTAGCTAGCTTTGTGGTTAGCTAGTCTATGATGAGCCATAATTTAGCAATGGATAACGTCATACTGCAAAGTGTAAAACATATATGTTCAATATAACAGGCCAAGGAGAGATGATGCGTCTCATTGCTATAACTGTCACGCGCTATTAAAGAAATACTTTCTAGTCACATTGTCAAAAGTTAAAAGGACAGTCAGTCAACTACACTGTAAAAACGTAACGTAATTATTACTAATTATTTAACAGCAGCAAAACTGGACATGATAGTCACAAATTCTGTCACACTTATTTGAGTTAAGAGAACTGATGGGGATGTTCTTTTAATTGTTATTCAATTAAAGCGTGAAGCGTGTTTCGTCCATTTTTATTTTATTTTTTAAATATTCATTTATCGGCCATTATAACTGCCGAGACCGATAGTTTGGAAAATGCCTAATATCGGCCGATAATATCGGCATGCCGATATATCGGTCTAGCTCTAATGTTTTATCTTACCTCAAGGGCATCCAAGATGTAGGTGTCTTTGTTGCCACAGTATTTTCAATTTTGATATTTTTAGGTCAAACCGTCGTGTCTGTCAGTCATATAATGGAGGTCTATGGTCACCACCTCAAAGAGCATGCACAGAGAAGTTAAAATTAAACATGATTTAATGACTCGAAATGTAAGTACACATTGATGGCCTAAGACACGAAACGAGCGGTTTGTGTGAGAAAACTAACAGTATTTATATCGTTTTACCTCTTGGAATCAGCCACGTCCAAGTGATCTGAGACCACGGGCGCTTTGTGGTAACAAAAGGTAAAAACTATATAAATACTGTTCGTTTTCTCAAACAAACTGCTCGTTTCGTGTCTTAGGCCATCAATGTGTACTTACATTTATGAGTCATTAAATCATGTTTAATTTGGACTTCTCTGTGCATGCTCTTTGAGGTGGTGACCATAGACCTCCATTATATGACTGACAGACACGAACGGTTTGACCTAAAAATATCAAAATACTGCGGTAACAAAGACACCTACATCTTGGATGTCCTTGAGGTAAGATAAAACATACCAAAAATTAATTTCAAAGTGAACTATCCCTTTAATGGCAAGGAAAGACCCTTATACTGTGAGCGGTTTCTCCCTCATTTCTGCTTCAAGGTCTTGATTGTGGCATTTCTTTAAGGTTTAGAATCCAGTATTTCTGTAATTCTTTTTTCTTTTATGAATTTAATAAAGAACTCCGTCTCGTTTTCTGTCCAAACACACCCCAGCTTCGAAGTCAGGCGAAGTCAGGTTTCCATTGCAATTTTGCGAAATACCCCTTTTTGAATTGCCTGAAAAACAACCTCATGGATGCGTAAAAAAAAGTTTTTGCGATTTTTTTGGTTGAGAAATTGACATGTTTCCATTGTGCGTATTTTCAATTAATTAAATTTGAAGGGTAATGGAAACGCGGCTAATGTCATCTATTATTGCAGGAAAAACTAGCAACCACTCAAAACACCATTTTGAGAATCTCTTTTCTTGCGAATCATCAAAGCTTGTCCCATCACAGCTCATCAGAGAGGCCGAGAGCCATTAAAACAGCTCGTAAATGACCTCACACGTGCGATCCATTAACCTAACGAGTACCTGAAGCGCAGCTGGACGGACACAGAGAACCGGACGAGCTGTGAAACAGAGTCTAGCCGTGGGGAAACGTCAGAGCGCTGGTTTTTACCTCATTAAAGAGCAGGAAACTGCTGAAGCCCCTCGGTGAACTCAGCAGGTGATCTGGAAGAGACATCTTACGATGAACCGTGCCGTTCCTGCGCACTTCCATCACACAATCACGGCCACCTTTGACACAAATAAAGTTTGTAATGCAACTGAAAACAACGTTTACTTAACAATCAATTAATCAAAATCAACACAAATGAAAACAGAGTTGCATATAAACATTCAAACAGTTTCTACTCCGAAACAGTGGCTGTAGTTTTCATTACAGATTTATTCAAAATAACAGAGACATCAGGATTGGATTAGGGCTGTCACTTTACCTTCGAAAATCGATTGCACAATCGATTGGACCAACCAACACAAGTTTCGAAAGCGATTGTATCCCTCAAACCGTATTCACTTTATAGCCCTTAATCCTGTAATTGTGGATAAATGTGGGCACAGAGGACTCAGGTGTGATCCTAAATTTTATTTATTATAAATGTTATATCACTGTCTTCGATAAAGTTTTGTCTATCCATTTATGGTGTTTTTTTTGTATTTTGGGGGTATTTTTGAATTTATTTACTTCAAAAAGTACCATATTTTCAACTACATTAAAATATCATTCCAATAAGTTCTTCGAGCTAAAACCTAAAGATGAAGTGACTTTGCTGTCACCTGGTGTCTTATTTTGGCTTATTTTAGAATGCTCTAAATTACAGTTTTCCATTCATTTCTATGGGTGCCCATTTTTGACCCAAATACAAGATTAAGGAGTTTTTTTCACCCATTTAACATTGTAGAATTGAGTCAAAAAAATTGTGTGTGTTCAGGAGGCAAACTTAGGAAAAGTAGCCAAGTCTTGTACCGCTCAGATCAAAGGAAGTATTTTTTAAAAATAAATCAAAACTATTTTGCCCACATTTGTCCAGAATACGGTTTTAGGATTAAAGGCCTTTTATTTATTTATTTTTTTTACCAAAAATGTTTTTTAGGTGGACAGATCAATACATGACACAGAACATGTGGGATGTGAACTCTTATGTCTCTAAAATCGAACAGGATTTTTTCACTAAAGTGACAGCCCTTATCAAGACAAGACAATATATACATATTTTCATATATTTATCAACATTCTCCTGTCTAGAGCTATTATTCGAGTTGACCATCAAGCTATGGTCACTGAATGGCTTTTCTGAGGTAAATGTGACGTTACAGGAACATTTCAGTGCATGATTTCAACGCAACAAAACTCTTTAGACCGAAAATCAAAAATTAATTTCGTCTGGATTTTCTTGTTCGTAGAAATTTCCCTGCATCACAAAAAAAACGTATAATTTAATTAATATAATATTAATTATAATAATATTATATAATTATATTTAATTTAATATTATATTTAATTATTGAAATTATATTTAAAAAATAATTTTAAAATATTAAAATTATTAAAATTATATATAATTATTATAATTAATTTAATTATAATAACTTATAATATAAGACTCACAGCACCACAGCATGCCGTCGTGGATCTGGATGGACTGGAGCCCGTCACAGGAGACTCTGAACTGCCGTCGGACCTGCAGAGAGGACACGTCCCACACGATCACGCTGCCATCTTCCCCGCACGAGTACGCCACCGTCTGACTGCAACGGCCATCAGGGAGAAACATCTCTTCATTTAGCACTGATATGGGTTATTGACGGTTCAGCTTTGTCTTTGTTACCTGAATTTGTCGGTTCTCTCCTCCAGGGTGAGTCCGGTGACCTCGCCGCGATGCTCCGTCAGCTGTTTATTGCACTGAAACGCTCCGGGGGTTTATGATGTAAATGAATGAATCCTTTGAGCCGATCCACAGCTGCTGCTGGTTCACTGCAAGCATGCAGTTCTGATAGGAGTGGAGAAACGTGTGTTAATACAGTGACCAGTATGATATGCGGCTGACATACTCACTCATACGAATATATTGAATATTTTTCTGTTATGCAATATTTCTGATTTCCTCCTCAAACTCACAATCAACCTCTAGAGACTGATATGGAGATGATAAGAGGTAATGGCGTCGGGGTCAAGCCCATATAATCTCACCAGCCGGGACATTCCCACTTGCACAGAGTTCTGCTGCATGGACCAGCTGGCGGCGTCGAACACCAGCACCTTCCCATCGCTCAGAGCACACCACAGCTTCGGGTTCGCCCCGCCGTCCAGCTCCGACACACCCAGCTGACCTACACACACACACAACACACTTCAGCAAGCTGGAAATCACAACACAACCACAGTTCAGTTCATCCATTCAGAATGACTCACTTCACAACTGTTCACTTACAACAGAACTCACAGGGGCATTATGGGTGTTTTTACAGACACAGAGTGAAACACACATTTTGTGCTGAATGTTTCTGCTGCCTGTAATATAGAATAAAAATAGAAAGAATAAATGGCTCTAAAAAAATGTTTGCATAAAGAAAATAGAGCATATTTTAAGGATCAACACCATTTCATGTCTATCAACCACAATTTCCTCTCAATTCTCAAAAATAATGTTTTTTTATTCCAATCAGCAAGAATTTAACATTATGTATAAACTAGGCCTGTGCAAAGATTAACTGCGATTAATCGCATCCAAAATAAAAGTTTGTGTTAACATAATACATGTGTGTGTGTTGTGTATAATTATTTTGTATATATATAAAAATACATATGCATGCATGTATATATTTAAGAATTATTTGCACGTAAATACTGTATAAATATATATAAATACATCATATATATATAATATATAATATTTTATATATGAATAACACATTTTCTTAAATATATACATGCATGTGTGTGTATTTATATATACAAAATAATTATACACAGCAAATATTATGTAAACACAAACTTTTATTTTGGGTGCGATTAATGCAATTAATTTTTGTACAGCCCTAATATAAACACTTCACAATATAAATGATATCTATTTTTTTGATATTACAGTAATGACAATTTAAAGAGAAAATCTGCTTAATTGTCAAAAAATCTAAACACTGTTAAAAGCTTTCAATGCAAAATGTCTTATTTGTTTTCCTTTGGTTTAGTGGTGGAATGTGACCAGTAAGTGTTTTCGCTGGTTTTATGACTATCTTTTACAGTTTGTCACTCATCAGACATGGAAAGAAAACATGTGACTTTTGCCATTACATTCAGTTGAACCAACAGGAGCAGGACCATGCTTTTATTATACGCAACAGAAAGACTGAAGTATTCTGAATCTACTTGACGAGTACTCTTGTGTAAAACCCAACTAATCAAACTGAGAACTACTGCCCTAGCAACCGCCCATAATAGCCTAGCAACCACCTAAAAATGCCCTAGCAACCACATAGCAATGGCCTCTCACAACGCCTTAGAAGGGTTTTGTAAAAAATGTTGTTTCTTGATCTCATAACAACAACAAAAGGCAATAACAATAAAAACACATTTCAAAAACTGTAAATAAAAACCAGAGTTAAAGTGTAAAATGACTAATGATTAGGGCTGTCAAATGATTAATCACATCCAAAATAAAAGTTTGTGCTAACATAATATATGTGGGTGCACTGTGTATAATTATTTTATATATATATAAATACACACACATGCTTGTATATATTTAAGAAATATTTTCATGTATATAGATTTTTATATAATTTATATGATATGTAAATATAAATATTTTACATAGAATTTTTTTTAAATATACATGCATGACTGTGTATTTATATATACAAAATAATTATACACAGTGCACACATATATTATGTAAACACAAAATTTTGGATGCGATTAATCGTTTGACAGCCCTACTAATGATACTTAAAAATATATGAATCCAAGTAAAACCATGTCTTCAGATTATAGCTGCACGATTCTGGGTAAATTGAGAATCACGTTTTTATTTTTTTTGTTTCAAACGAGATCAAGATAACAGACAACTAAATAAAATAACATGTAATTTACTAGAATTTCAGCCAAAATGATAATTGCTGCAGTCTATTTAAAATGTTTAATTAATCTGAATGAATTATAAAAATAAAATAAAAGGTTTGAGTGAATAGTTCAATAATTCAATGTCACTTGTATCATTACAGGATGAATCAACGTTTCTGAACAAATCTCTTGAATGAATGAACGAACGATTCAATGACAAATACATTTAACAGTCACTCGTCGCCACCTACTGGTGTAACAATGTAATGATCCAATACTTGAAGCAAGATTTACTGTTATTTGTTCGACAGTTTTTATATCCGAACTATAAACTTGTATCCCAGTATTTCTATGATAATAAATGAATATTTGTAACACATAGCGATTCTGTGTGACTGAAAAGACTGTTTGTGAAGCTGTTTCATACCTAAAGTCTCATGATATTGGCTCTCTCTTTGCTCAGCGACATCTGAATGACTAGATCTTGTCAAAGGTTTAATAGACACAGACGATTCGTTATCATTTAAGAATGAGATCACATGTGTTTTTCAATGGAGATCATGATTAATCGTACAGCTTTACTTCAGATGCTTTTAAAAGCAAGAGATTTTGGCTAATTTGAAGTAGCAAAAGGATTCCAGATGTGTGTGACATAAAAGCAGCTTTCTCTGATCTCTGATCTCCTGTGGTTTTGAATACGTAAGGACAGAGTCTGAATCCAGTCTGTGAAATTCCCTGTAACCTGACCTGGCCTCATGTTTGTTTAGCTGCCGAAACACCTTTAACAAACAGCTAAGAACTAAGCACAGCAAAGCTATAAATCCTTGCATGAAGAAGAATCGTGAGAATCGTGATTTGTGTTGACTTGCAGTGAGGAAATCCTAATGAGATTAATGTACTGTAGTGAGTCATGAGTCGTGGAAACACGGAGGAAATAACTGAGCATGTGTATCTGCCCGAAGCAGTTTCTGCTCAACTGATTTGGAAACCTGTTCTCCTCCATGACCACAGGAACAGTAGCGCAACATCCTGAACCTATAAACATCTTCACGTCAAACTGGTTGATCTGGTTGAGATGGAGCAGCTGAGAGACGCTTGTAAGTGAAAGACACTTGTTAGGAAACCAATATATGTTTGCTCTTTGTCTTAAAGGAGTAAAAGAAGTTAAGGTTTTTGATGAAAACATTCCAGGATATTCTCCATATAATGGACTTCAATGGGGTCCAAACGGTTCAAGGTACAAATGAGAGTTTCAGTGCAAACTACAAACTGTTCAAAGGACTTTAAACGAAACCAGACGATGAATAAGGGTCTTATCAAGCGAAACGAGCGCTCATTTAAAAAAATAAAGCCCTTTGAAGCTGCACTGAAACTCTCATTTGGACCTTGAACCGTTTGGACCCCATTGAAGTCCATTATATGGAGAAAATCCTGGAATGTTTTCATCAAAAACCTTAGTTTCTTTTTGACTGAAGAGAGAAAGACATGGACATCTTGGATGAGATGGGGTGAGTAAATTATCAGCAAAAGTTTTTTTTTTTAAAGTGAACTACTCCTTTAAGAGCTTTGTCAAGTCACATGTCTTCCTTTATTGAGATGTTTAGCAGAAAGCTGGACCTACCGGCGTGTAGAGCAGGACGTCCACCGCTTGAGGAGACGTCTGGTCCAGAGACGGGTTAATCTTGTGTTTGAGGGTCTCAGATGTGGTTTTGGGGACCATCATGGGCACTATAACAAACCCAGAGACAGGCAGTCAATTTACATTTAGCCAAAAACACTTACAAGTGAGGACTTATACAGTCACTAAATGCTAAAAAGGTCATTTATCAGACTGCCTGTGACTCATACACTGGCTCACTTAAGGCAAAAATCATGATCATGTTTACTGTATCACAATCATTTAACACAATTAATCATTGACTTTTGAACCTAACATCAACAGTGGATTCTAGACATAATTCAAAAACAAATGTAAAATAATAAGTCCATAAGAAGAAATTATTACTTTTATTAATCAAGAATGCATTATTTGATCAAAAGTGACAGTTAAATATTTAATTAATATTTCAAATAAATGCTGCTTTTCTAAACTTTCTATTCATCAAATAACCTTGGAAAATAAAACATATCACAGTTTCCACAAAAATATGAACTATTTTGGACATTGATAATAAGAAGAAATGTATTTTGATCATCAAATCATCATATTAGAGTGATTTCAGAAGGATCATGTGATGCTGAAAATTCAGCTTTGATCACAGGAATAAATTACACTTTACAATTTATTCACATTGAAAACAGCTATTTTAAATTGCAAAAATATTTCATAATATTACTGTTTTTACTGTATCAAATAATTTAGGGCTTGGTGAGCAGAATAAATTTCTTTCAAAAACATAAAAAAAACCTTGCCGACCCCAAAATTTTGAATGGTTGTCTATAACTATATTTATATTTAAAAACACAAAAAATAAAAAATAAACAAAACTAAGTGGATAACAGTGAATAAGATCAACTTATGTTAAGTGCACTTCCACAATCTATTAAAAACCCTAAATACTTAAGAATCTTGATTCTTTTGTTTCATAATCGCTGGAAGCCAAAATCATAATAAAAAATACAATTCGATAGAACACCCAGCTCTTGACATACAGTGACAGGAAACACCGATTTATTTCAGCCAAAACAAACTATTTGAGCGAAACACACCCTCAAACTTCATCTTGTCGAAGTAGGCCAGTTTGCTAGCGGCGTAGATGGCTTTCTGTGACTGCAGGCTCCCGACCACAGCGTCCATCAGCAGGGCGTTAGTCAAGGCCTGCTCCATGAACTGAGGGTCCTGTGCCAGAGATATCACACACACACACACACGATCAGGACAGACACTCCTGACCCTCGGGACATGAGCTTCAGAGGAACAGCCGTTTGAGAAAGTTTGAGCAAAACCCAACACCACTGTACTAAAGTCACATTGAAACCAGTCAAAACTGCACTGGTGTTGTTTTACACAGTATTCGGGTGTTCACAGGAAATGCTGATCCTCACACACTCTCTTATAACTTGCATTTAGGAACATTTAAGTGGATTTAAGATTTCAGGACTTTTAGACAGATTTGTAACAACAAGTGTTTATAAAGCTGTTGTTTTCCTCCAAAATAAAAGCTCAAGGGTTTAAAACTTTAAAGTGAAGAATTTAAGTATAATTAGTAAAATAATCATTCTTTTTCTTAAATTTTCCTTTTTATTTAAAATGCAATTGTGTTATTTCAATAGTAATATTTTTTGTCTTCATTTTTTAATTAGAGTTAAAACAATGATAGTAGCTAAAAAAAAATTAAAAGCAATAATGTTGAAATAAAATAAATTCACCATGTGAGATGTTTTCCTATGACATATTTATCATATCGCAGTTCAAAGAAAGCAAAATATGACAAAATCAGATCAAAACAGCCCTATTATTTTTTAATCATGCAGCCTTACAATGTAAATAGGTTACAACAAAGGTTAAACTATTGTCAATGCATGTATGAATGCATGTATGAATTTATATAGCGCTTTCATTAAATATTTTAAGTGTAAAGTGGTTTGGCTGACAAAAACATTTAGGAACTAGAACTAGAAGATGAATTTGGCAAAAATGATGCAGTTATCAAACCTTGTGATCGTCGGCCATCTTCCTCCCGGCCCACATCTCTTCTGATCATCAGGTGCCAGAGGTCACACTCCGACTTCAGGTTGACCTCGAACGACTCCTTCCTGAAGGACGTTTTGATCTTCAGTGACGGGATCCTCAGCAGAAGGAAAGGAGCAGAGGATATCTTCACATCCTGGATGAGGAGAACAACGTGTGAACAACCAACATTCAAAGATGGGTGCCTGGCTAGATATTAAAGGATTAGTTCACTTTAAAATGAAAATTAACCCATTATTTACTCGCACTCAAGCCAGCCGAAAGTGTGTGACTTTCTTCTTTAAGATCGAATAGAATTTTACAGCTTACACTACCGGTCAAAAGTTTAAGATCAGTAAGATTTTTTATGTTTTTAAAAGAAGTCTCTTCTGCTCACCAAGGCTGCAATTTTTTGATAAAAAATACACAAAAAACACAGTAATATTGTGAAATATTATAACAATTTAAAATGACTTTTTTATGTTAATATATATTAAAATGTAATTTATTCCTCTGAAAAAAGCTGAATTTCCAGCATCATTACTCCAGTCTTCAGTGTCACATGATCCTTCACAAATCACTCTAATATGATGATTTTATGCTCCAAAAACATGTATGATTATTATCCATGTTGAAAACAGTTTTTTACATTTTTATTTCAGGATTCTTTGATGAATAGAAAGTTCAAAAGAACAGATTTTATCTGAAATGGAAAGCTTTTGTTACATTAAACACTAACCTTTAAAAAGTTTGGGGTCAGTAAGAATTTGTATTTTATTTTTGGGGGAAATAAATAAGAAATCAATACTTCTATTCATCAAGGATGAGTTACATTGATCAAAAGTTACAGTAAAGACATTTATAATGTTAGAAAAGATTCTAATTAAATAAATGCTGTTCTTTTGAACTTTCCATTCATCAAAGAATCCTGAAATAAAAATGTAAAAAACTGTTTTCAACATGGATAATAATCATACATGTTTTTGGAGCATAAAATCATCATATTAGAGTGATTTGTGAAGGATCATGTGACCCCGAAGACTGGAGTAATGATGCTGAAAATTCAGCTTTTTTCAGAGGAATAAATTATATTTTAATATATATTAACATAGAAAAGTCATTTTAAATTGTCATAATATTTCTCAATATTACTGTGTTTTTTGTTTATTTTTTTATCAAAAAATTGCAGCCTTGGTGAGCAGAAGAAACCTCCTTTTGAAAACATAAAAAATCTTATCCGATCTTAAACTTTTGACCAGAAATCTTTTACGTGGAATCTGGCCGGAAGCAAGTTATTTAACTTTAGCCTATAATGTTTTAAATATTAATATTTGTCTTACACAAACTCATTGTTTTGCTTCAGAAGGACTTTATGAACATGCATTTTCTTTAATAATACATTTCTGAGCTTCAATCTGTGGGTTTTAATCAACTGCCATTAAAATTTTTTTTTTATATAACTCCAATTGTATTCATCTAAAAAAAAAAAAAAAAAAACTTGAGGGTGAGTGAAACATTTTCATTTTTGGGTGAACTGTCCCTTTAAGTGATCCTCACCTCAATATCTCTGAATTTGGTGACCTCGACGTAATCCCGGCCGGCCCTCGGTCAGCAGGAAGAGCCTGCGCTGGGTCATGGCGATCTTTCCCACGCCGTGGCTGGTCTTCACGGATGACGAGAGCTTGTACACACACTCGCCGCTCTCCAGGTGTTCCAGCGCGATGGCCGGCAAGTCCACGTCCTGAGCCGCGGCTTCGGTCTCCTTCCAGAAGCTGTAGAAGAAGCGGAAGATTTCAGGATCCACCTGCTTCTGCTGGCCTGTGTGGAGGAGAGATACAGACACCAGCGTTTTATTCTCTAAACTTCTCCATGGACCTCCTAACACTCCCTTGCCAAACCCAGTTGAAAATCCCTGCTCTAGTCAAGATAAAATCTAAATCCAAATTATTATATAATTTTTGAGAGCCCGAACATTAAAAGCCACGTCCTAAACACACAATTATGATGTTCTTTTTATAATTTTATGTCACCTATATGACAGATATGCGTTTCATATGTTGCACTGAACCATATTTTCTATTTATGAAATGATTCCAAACATATTTCAAGCAATTTAAAACCATCATGGCGAACAGTGCGCATCTGAAGGAAATTATCAGATTTAATATATCGACCAAATAGTGTCACATAAAACATGAGTGTGAGTAAATGATGATAGTTATTGGAGATCTCATGACATCTGAGATAAGGATGGTTCTTTACTTTATGGCTCTAAGTAATGAATCAACACAGTAAAGAGCGAGATATAAACGGCACACAGTTCAACACAATATCCCCTTTAAACCTGTCTGACAACTACAGACTTATGCCTTGCATTCTTCACATTTAAAAAAAAATAAAAGAACGACTAGTCATGCCACGTATGAGTGAGAAATGCATCTCGACACACATGACAAACACAAACACCGTCCGGGAACTGATGTGTCATACAGTCGAAGACGTTACATGAACTTTTGACACACAGGAAATGATTAACCAGCGTTATGAACAGAGGACTAGCGCTAGAGGTTATACACAAACAGGGTTAGGGAATCTGGCCTACCTGAAGAACATTCCTTCACACACACACATTCATGCACATGCACGTACGGAGTGGTGTGTGCTGAAGTGCCATGCCGTGATGGGTATTAGTACAGATGGCACACTGCACAAACACACTACGCTTACCGTCCACGGCAAGGTAAAATACAGACTGGGATCAGAGGCCTCCACACCTGGCAAACCAAAGCCATGTTTACCAAAAACACGAGGGGTGCATGACACATCAGAGAGCACATCAGCCAATACTAGCAGATTTACATTATGTGTGTCTGTTTGATTTGGCCGATTTTGCAAGCAGAAATTATTAGAATATTATTTATGTTTAATATATTCTGAACAACAGGGGAAAATAATACATTTACAACAACGGAGATCATAGAAGTTATCAGGTAGATATCCATCTATCTGTCCATTTATCTATCTGTGAATCTATCAATCATCTATCTACGTCTATCTACTGTATCTGTCTGTCTATCCATCCACCCATCCGTCTATCCATCCATCTATCTGTCCATCCATCCATCCATCCATCCGTCCATCCATCCATCCATCTGTCTAATCAGTCCATCCATCTGTCTATCCATCCATCCATCATCCATCCATCAATTTATCTGTCTATCCATCCATCTATCTGTCCCTGCATCCATCTATCCATCCATCTATCTGTCCATCCGTCCATCCATCTGTCTATCCATCCATCATCCATCTATTTATCTGTCTATCCATCCATCCATCCATCTGTCTATCCATCCATCCATCTGTCTAATCCATCCATCCTCCATCCATCCATCCATCTATTTATCTATCTGTCTATCCATCTATCTATCCGTCAATCCATCCACCCATCTATCTGTCCATCCATCCATCCATCCATCCATCCATCCATCCATCCATTCATCTGTCTATCCATCCATCTATATATCTATCTATCCATTTATCTATCTGTCCATCTCATCCATCCATCCATCTGTCTGTCTATCCATCCATCCATCTGTCTAATCCATCCATCCTCCATCCATCCATCCATCCATCCATCCATCTATTTATCTATCTGTCTATCCATCTATCTGTCTGTCAATCCATCCACCCATCTATCTGTCCATCCATCCATCAATCCATCCATCCATCCATTCATCTGTCTATCCATCCATCTATATATCTATCTATCCATTTATCTATCTGTCCATCTATCCATCCATCCATCTGTCTGTCTATCCATCCATCTATCAGTCCATCCATCAATCTGTCTATCCATCCGTGTCTGAATCAGGTTTATTTTTTTGGAGCAGATACATTTTCACAGAGTGATCCGGGGAAGCGCTCTGTTCTCGCAGCATCGGTATCAACCTCAGTATTATTGGATTTCAAGGTTGTCAGATTTTATCTCTAAGTTTCCCATTGCAATGAGTTAGCTTGTCAGTTTGGCCCAATCATGCGACAGCTCAAATCTGATTGGTCATGCTTTGTACCCACCAACAGTGAGTGCCTCAAACAGCCTCTGGATGGTTCCCAGATCCTTAACAATGCCGGACTCCTGAACGCACCGCACAAAGTCCTCCATGTGCAAGTGTTTCTTGGGCAGTTCGAATCTCTTCACCGTCCCGCCATCCACCGGGTTGCGCCTGCTCACGCTCATTGCTCTTTTTCACCCGGCTGATCAGACGGCTTCAAATCAGGGCGTTGCTCGGCCAACTTTCTCTCGTTCCCTGGTCAGCGACTCAACCAGTGCGTTCAGCAGCTCGGCTGGAAAGATGTCCATGTCTGTCTTATACAAGCTCTGGAAGTCTCCGAGGGCGTCCACGCGTCTGCCGGCCACTGAGTTCACCAGGCCTCGAAGGTAATAGTAACGGGCCAGCAGGGCGGAGTCATCTGGGGTCGCCACTGGAAATGGCTCTGCTCACTGGCCAATCAGATCAACGTAGTATTTCTGAACGTACTGATAGGACAGCGGAGGAGGGAATTCTGGGAGATTAAAGGTTCTGATTGGCCTAGAGGGACCCCAGGAACCTGTTCACATAAAATGGAGATAAGTGATACTTTTTTCCATGCTTTATAGATAACAAAAAATCTAAATGTCTTTCACTCTTAAATCAAAAATTTGCAAAATGAGCATATAACAAAAATGAACACATTTCTCTGTAAAATTTTACAATAAGAATCATTAGATAACATGAACTAATAATGAACTGCACTTCTACTGCATTTATTAATATTGGTTCATATTAATGTCAACATTTACTAATACGTTATTAAAATCAAAGGTTGTATTTGTTAATATTAGTTGGACTGACATGAACAGCTGTATTTTTATAACTAAATTAACAAAGACTAATACATTAACAATGTATTGCTCATTGTTAGTTCATGTTAGTTAATACAATAACCTAATGAACCTTTTAGTAAAGTGTTATCCATTTCTCTTCTAGGAAAATGAACCAAAAATATGAATGCTCAGGACACATGCAGTTTTTTTACATCAACACATGCATTCTTCAAACCACATCAAGGGTCCCTGGTTAAACATGTTTCTCATTTGTTTGTGATTTTCAGAATAATCTGTTCTTAAAAGTTTCTCACCGCTCTGTAAAGACATCGTTCCCGAACTGATACCTGTTCGAACCGGGACGGTGAACAATCGGGTCTGCGCCAGGTTTGGCATACTCTTCCCCAGCCTGTTGTTCAGGCCGTTCTCTAGTCTGAAGGTCTTGCGGTTGGCCTCCTCCATCGTGGGTCTGCGTGGAGACTCTGCCATGGCCCTCAACCTGAGGAAAAGACACATCATCATGGAGAAATCAGAAAGAAAATGCATTTTAAATTTAGCTGATTTGATTTTCATCACCTAAACTGAACCTTAAAGAAACATTCTGTTGTTTTTTAAAGAATTTTCCTTGAGCTTTTGACATCTAAGAGGTCATCATATTATAAGAATATCCTGTAAGTTTCAGAACTGAAAACGTCCTTGTTAGTCCAATAAAAGCTTTTATTGACACCAGACTCAGCAAACGACTCATTTTTCAAAGTGGGGAACTATGATGTCAAAGAGGATAAAACACCACCCCCGCAGAAGAAGATTGACACGGCCGATTAGCCCAGCCCACCAGATTACGCATTACACGCATAGCTAAATGAACATCAGATGCCTACCTCGTGATGACAAACCGGTTCGAGCTACCGAGCGATACAGAATATTGTGCAGTGCCTGGTTGTGGAAGTCGCTGCATAAGCTTCCTCTGGACTCCAATAGGACTGCATGGATAAACTTTATTTTTAATGACGTTCCAGCTGATGAGGTAAAACATCATCGTCTGTTCGCTTCATTTCACTGAGGATTGTTTTGTAAACAAGACTGGATTTGCAGACCGATTAAGAGTAAAGAACGGTGCTGTGCCGTATATATTTCAAAACGTTTTCAAAACAATTTCCCCCACATGCATCGACAGGTGAGTTGAAACTCATTAATATGCAAAACTGTTTTCCACTCACAGCAGTGGGCGTTTACTTCAGTGCGAAACGCCCTATAAAAACCTAAGCGTTTTCCAGCTAGGCTCAGAACTCACGTAGAAAATAGAAGTAGACCGAATTAATTATTTTGGCATTTTTAACAGAAATCGGCATCGGCCAATATCCTAGTATATCAAGCCAATTATTAGGCAGCTAAAAATACATGTTTCATGGCATTTTTTGAGAGGATAAAATGTTTTTGTTGAGAAAGTTTGTCTATGTTAAGTAATTATCATTTCTTTTACATTTTAT